>JAAGAY010138632.1:0-71706 GCA_011801015.1 Ardeotis arabs
TCCCATGGAGGTCCACGGAGGAGCAGAGATCCACTTGGAGACCGTGAAGGACCCCACACCGGGGGAGGTGGATGCTTGAAGGCGGCTGTGGCCCCTGGAGGGCCCGCTGGGGCAGCCGTTCTGGAGAGACTACACTCCGTGGAAGAGATGACCTACGCCGGAGCAGTTTCGTGAAGGACTGTGGCGTATGGGTGGGACCCCACACTGGAGCAGGGGAGGAACGTGAGGAGTTCTTCCCCCGACTACGAAGCAGCGGCGTAAAACATCGCGTAATGAACTGACCGCAACCCCCATTCCCTCTTCCTGCCCTGTGCTGCTCGGGGCGGGAAGGTAGTAGAGATAATGTTAAGCTCGGGAAGAGGGAGGGGTGGGGAGGAGGTTTATCTTGTTCCCTGTCTCATTATCCTGCTGGTTTTAGTAATAAATGAATAGCTTTCCCCAAGTTGAGTCTGGTTTTGCCCGTGACAGTAACTTTAAGGATTTCTCCCTGTCCTTATCTCAAACCTCGAGCCGTTTTTCTTCTATTATCTCCCCCTGTTCTCTCGGAGGGTGGGGGGAGTGAGAGAGAGACTGCGTAGTCTGGTCCCGATCCGGGCTGAACTACGACAACTTCCCCTCACTGACCTTAATACTACATTATCACAGATTTGGGGGACTTGACATGTTTATATTTTTTAGACATCTTTTCAGATTCTACACAATACAGATCAACCAACTAGAAAGCAAAATACCAACAGAAACAATTCTTACACGCTCACACTTGATCACAGCAATACAATTATAAAGACATCAGTTATACAAAAGGTGACAATTCACAGCTGACTGGGAGGAGAGTCAAAAGAAGGAGGAGAGGTCAAGAAAAAGTGGCAACTTACTAATATGCCACTCTGAACTGCTGTGGCTTGGCAGAAGAATGCAATCCCTAGTAGATAATTTTCTTGCTCTACTCGTCTTAAATTAAACCTTTAACACTATTTTAATGTATTTTTGTGATGTGAGAAAAGGAAGTGTCTTATGTCTGAAGAGAAAAAAAAATGGTTCAGTTGTCTGAGCCTTTGAGAAGGTTCATCCTGTTTCTAATAGCTCATATAGAATGTAAAAAAAACACAGAATAGAAAATACCTTTAAATTAAAAAAAGGATTTGGATAAACAACTGCTTTGTATCTTTGTTAATGATGCTATAGTCAATTACAGTTGCTGAATTATTTGTTTTTATAATACTACAAACCGATTCTGCTTTGTTGACTTATAGGTCTGCACTCAGAAAATCCTCACAAATCTCAGAGGATACAGAACCTGTATTATTCCCCAAAAATCCATATACAAGTGACTAGACATGACTTTTTCCTGTATAAGAAAAAATACTTCCCACCTCTGCTTCCAAGGTGCAACAGTATCACTAAAATAAAAAACAAACCAAAACAAACAAAAACCACTGAAACGAGAAAAATCATGAAAGAAAATGTTATACATGTTTCATGGTTCTATAATCCAAAATATAAAGGAAAAAAAAACCAAAAAAAAAGCTAGAGAATAAAATGCAGATTTGCTAGAGCAAACTCCTGAAATTCTAAATCTATTTCTAATATGAAATGGCTTTTTCTGACAGCATATTCAAAACAGCATAATGAAGATCATACTATAATATTGCATTGCTCTTTTTAAAAACTTTTCCAAAATCACCCTGGCATATAATAAACAGTGGGAGTTTTTAAATGGATACTCCTACAGAAAACAGTGAACAGAAAAACTAATTTGCTATAACTATAGGGCTATTTTCATCTTGGCTTTTTTCCTTTGTTCTTAAATCACTGAAAAACATTTGAGCATAGAGCAGATAAGACTAGACAAAAGGGGATGACAATAGAGGTAGATTTGCTATTATAAACTAAAACTCTGAAACAATTCTACAATATTGCATGTATTTCTTAATAAATAAATGTCTATACATTAAATCTCTAACCACGATGAAGCGCTATTTCAGAAAGTCTTGCGCACAGGAATTAGCATTTATCTGTTCAGTTAGACTCTCCCACTACTTATGGTATTATTGTCTTGTTGACAACCTAAGCACTGCACTGCAGAATCTAAGAACTTATGAAGGCTGCACTGGGTCATCGCAGAGGTTCTACACAGTCCAGGGTCCCGTCTTTGTCCATGGATACAAAAGATCATGGAACAGCGCTAACTACTAGAACCCTCCCTCCGTCTTCACAAAGATCTACTGAATTATTTCAAGTGAAGTGTAGGTTATCACCTGGCTGCTTTGGAAACTCGCAGGAGCAGTTCGGCGGTAGGGACTCCACGTACGGTCCGTTGCCCTTGCCGTCGACACGGGCCGTCTCTCAGGACAGTGTTCCGTTCTAGGTATCATGCCCGTGGTCTCTCCACAAAGTAAACCTCAAACATAACAGAGCACTCCACCACATTATTTATCCCCAGTGCCCATGGCAAAACTACTACTTTATTCGCACTTCTTGATATCTCTCTTTCTCTACCTAGGAGGTTCCTACACGAGAGGAAGCTCCACATTCTCAGCAAAACCTCGTGGTGCTCTGGATTCCTCTTCTGTGGGACCCACTGGTAATTACTTAGCTAAAAGGCGTTTCAAAAGCTAGAGATGGATATTCTGAGTTTGCAGTTCTGTGACTAATGTTTTGAGAGATTTTAAACACTCAGATTTCTTCTTCCAAGATCTAAATCTCTTTACCTGATTAAATAGTTGCTGTAATTGTAGGTGCATATTTTGAAGCTACAGTACTGAGAGGAAGTAACTCCTCAGCATCACTCAAGAAAGCTAAGCAAAATTTTATTGCTGCTTTTGTTTTCATATGTAAAAAAATTACAATAATTTCAGTGTGTTTAAAAATAATTCACAAAATGGAAATTAAAGTAATGCATTACTTGTACTACTTGTAGTACTGAGTACTTTTGCATTCCCGCTATTCCAGTTTGAAATTTCTAGAGCAGATTCTTAGCTAGTATGTATTATATTATATTGAGCTCCATAAAGATTCATCATTTTCTATCATCTGAGAATGTAGAGAAAGAATCCTACTTCAAGACAACATAAGATCTCACAGGATTTTATTTCCTTTTAATTTCTACAGAAAAATTCCCTATTGATGTGATCATCTGCTGCCTTTAGAGCAATTGTATGAGTAAATGACAATTATCTGTCAATGTCTGCTTGTTATTTGGATAATGACAACTGCAGTGTTCCAGTCAAGGGGCAGTAATACAATTGTATCCTAGACTTTCTCAGTTAACTTTTCTCTTCTTGCAAAACAACTAGTAGGAGAACTAAATTGCACGCTGTAGGGCCAAAGGTTAAGTATTACAGAATAAAGGGATGAATTTCTCCACTTTAGCACTTACAAGCAGTGAGTGGAAAAGGGGTAAAAAAAGCGTCTTTCATCCTGTTTTACTGAAACAAACACTTGATAGTGCTGTTCACTTCCAACAGTTGCTTGTTTTTATGACTGAATTAAATCTGAAGAATTTCTTATTGAAAGAACCTATGTAAGACCCATTCTTGTATCTTTTCTTCATATTGTTTGGACTCCTATGCTGCAAAAAAATGGTATGAAGATTATGCAACTAAATCTCATCATGCATGCAGGAAAGAAACAGTAAGGTTTTAGTGAATGCCTTGTATTATTCCATAGTGCATTCACTTAATTAAAAAATAATCACCATCAAAAACCTTATACTCATATTCTGATACTTCAAATTTCTGAACAGATTTTGTTAACTGCTTCTCCTTTGAGCAGGAGGTTGGACTACAAGAATTCTGGAGATCTCTTTCAATCTGATGATCTTATGATTTAGTAGCTATTAGGAAAAAATATTTCTCCTAAGAACCAATATAATATCAAATGAATTTATAAGACTGAGCAAAAAAAAAAAAAGAATAAAATACTAGTGGCTAGCTCCTGGACAACGAAGTGACAGAAATAAATACAATTAATATAGTGTAATGCATTAGGACTACAGCAACTTTATAACCATTAAACTGAGAAATGTCCATTTACAGGTTCCACAGCACTACAACAGAACCGTGACTCTGTACTTTAGCAACCTTGTGAAAGAAGATGATGATTTCTAAAGGCGCTTAAAATAACGGAAGCACTTATAAATCATTATGATGATTTACAGAGATATTTTATCATGATTTATTATGATATTCTATTATTATTTAGGTATGTTCATGTTTATCTTGCATTCAAGTACTGAAAAGTTGCCTTGGTTTCTCCGTAGACACTCAATCGGCTAAATAAACTGAACAGCAACCATTTTAAATTATTCATTTGGCTTTAATCTTTCATTACTTTGGAGAATAAACCAGAAATAGAAGGCTTCAACTTATGATGGTCCTCTAAATGATACACAACATCAATTAATGCCGCTGGCAATAAAGCCTTTTTTCCCTACCATGAGCACCTTGAGAGGACAAAGAATCAGCAGCTCATCTCATCAGTGAAACATGAAGAAACCAGACTAAAAAGTGTTGAGTTAAAAGGAACATGGTAACTAAAAGCTTAGACCAGATGTTATCAGCTTTGAGAACGGCATAATTGGAAAAGAGAAGTCAAAGTACAAATGTATCAAAACTCTGCTGGTAATAGAAAACTCTAGATGAAGTTTATCTCACCAGAGAACATAGTACATTCAACACTTCCACCAAGGAAATGCATTGCATCAACTGGCTGATTGCAGTGAAGTTTATCTGAGACTCAAAATCTATACGTGGCAAGTCGGCAGCACTCATTACCCTGTTTTTAGTAAAATCTCACCCTAGATCTCTTAACTAACAAATACAAGAACAGTGATATTAATAAAAAAAAAAAAAGATTCTTTAAAATAAATCACCATCTGTCCCTTCCAGTACTGTAGATACTGTTTTGCTCAGGTCCACTATCTTCTGCTCAAAATGTACGTTTTCCCCTGTTGACTTCCAGTGCAGCAGTTACACTTGCGTGGACTGACTCTGGGCTTTTTCACCGAGAGCGCTGGGCAGCTCTCACCACACAAACAATTGGCACTGGGGGCCAAGCAGCCATCCTCAAATACATCCACAACATGAACGGCAGAATCTTCCTCAGAAACGTGAAAGAATTCAGAAATGTATCGTATCCGTGGAGTTTTATAAAAATACATTCTTCAAACTTTGTGTCTGTAGGTGAGAATATCAGAGATGTAGAAACCTCACTATGTTGTTCGGGTACTCTGCTGAACACATTCAGGTGTGAAACCAGAACTGTGATGTGAGATGAAACTAATAAATAGAAAGGCTGCCTGTCTGAAAGGAAAAGTCAGGACTGTTCTACTTTTGCTCAGTCTCTCAATACGATTTACATCTAAGAGTATCTATTAAAAACCCTGTTGCTTTTCTCTTTGATCTAAAGGTGTCAAAGAAGCATCCATGATAACACACTGCTTATTATTTCAAAAATCTGAATTTCCTTTGAATGGAAAATCAGATAGAATGACATCTTTTTTAATGTATGACAAAAATGCTGTATATTAGGAATTAAAGAGATCAAGACAATTGACAGTAAGACTACAAAGGACTGGTAAATCAATAGAATGAATGAAATTTATGAAAAGGAAAAAAATACCCACCGTTCTGCTTAAACAAATGTGGCAGGATGAAAAACTTTGTAGGTATCAATTAACGGAGTAGGATCATTGTCCAAAACCAAATCACAGTGTTTATTTCACTTGTCAGGAGTCTGGAGAACAAAAGAAACCTGAGCATACCCACAGATCAACAGAATAAGTTCTTGCTGAACTACGTTATGGGACTGAGTGAAGGTTTACTGAGGAAAACGAATGAAGAATGGAACACAAGTGCACAGATACCACCATCCCTTGCACACAGGCAGTGAAGAAAGAGGATACACGCTTACGAGTAGTGATAGCATCTAAGACTTAACTATTAAGACATAAGAACACGCATTAGACTAAATTTTAAACAAAAAGCTTAAACTAGAGCTCATAAAATAATACCAGCTTAAAATTCTTCCCTGACAAGCTCCAGTGTCCAACTGGTTTTTCCAAAGTATCTTAAATGATTCAAAAGTTTACATTCCATTAAGAGTCACTGGAGAAATGTCAACCAGGTCTCTGTCTCAAAAGCCGATTTCTAACCCACTAAAGTTAGTGCCAGTCACTGCAGGTGACACTTAGGTTCTTCATGGTGCCTTGCACATACATCCTTACACAGGGTCCAGTTTTGAGATGATGACAATTAGGATTTGAATATTAAGGTGCTCATATCACTCCTGACACTCAATGGAGTAAATCTGGCGTATTTTCAGCTCTCCTTCAGTTTAAAGAAAACCAAAACAAAACCCAGGAATTCACCTTTCTAAATTGGAAACAGAGGGCTGAGGGTGAAGACAAGTAGAAAGAGCCCAGTGCGAATGTCTTAACATTCTCATCTTTTTCTATTTGCATATGCACCTATTAAGATGAGTTCACTTGAAAACGTGTCTTCATTTCATCGCCATGGCTACTTGACACAAACGACGTATGTCTGGTTTCTGCTCATCCTTCCTCCACTCACTCAATACACATGCTGTCTGCCTTCCACTGCTGATCAGTCATTTGGAATGTGACCTAAAATTGAACAACCTTCTTTGAAAAAAGCATCCCCCCTAAAGCACACTCATGTAAGTATAAGGATGATACGTTTTTCCTTTATTACATCAAGACCTGGATAGTTCACCTACAAACTACTAACCATTCTTTCCCATGGCAAAATAAATAAACCTGGAGATACCAGGCAGAACATTCCCAGAAAAATGGAAGATTTTTTTCCCTTCTGAACATTTGTCAACAAGCAGGATTATTGAACAAAATAAGTTTCCTTGACAGAATGATTTCAGCTTTTGAGAAAATGTATTCTGTCAACAAGACAGAGTAAGGACTTGACAAAATAATACGTCTGAACCGCTGAAGTGTTTGGAGTTTGCTTCTCAAGCATAACAATGAGAGGTTGTGTGCCTGTGTGTGTGCAGGCACAATGTCAAAAGTAACTCTTTTGACATTATATGCATGTTTTCTCCTCAGGTGTCAAATTCAAAGGCAAAGTCTGGCAACCTCTCTAACGTCTTCATATAATGAGCCATGGCCAGAAACCAACGCTGTTTACAGAGACTGATCTCAAGACCCCTAGAGAAAGTCCTTTCTAAGCCAAACAATTAGCAAGAATGAAGCAGTAAAATCAAAGGACAGCAACAGCCACAGTATATAAAAAATTAATCCAAAACAAAGCAGAAATATCTGAATATAGCCCAGAAAGAGTCTTTAGGCTGAGAAAGAGTTAAACCCTTGTTGGAGGTAGTGGCACTCTTGTCTTATCCACAGCTCCATGCTCTGTACCAGAAGCCCTGCTCCTGCAAAACAGCTGGTACGCTTTCACATCCGTCACAAAATTTCAACTAAAGTTAAATTGCCTTTTATGAAAATATTTCCTTGGAAAGCTATGGGAAAAGAGGGAGAAAGGGGGAGACTCCAAGCACAGGGTTTACAGTCTTACTGGTTTTTACTGAATTCAGCTTCTCAGTAAGGTAATTCTGGCAGTCAAAACATCCAGCACAAACTTTTAAATCAAAGCTGAGATTTAAATACTTCATTCTTGTCCTCACTATCAGATCAATAGTGGTTGTTGATAATTTATAGATACCAATACAAAAGTGCACCGATAGAGTCAGCACTGGAGAGAACCCAATAAAGAGGTGTGGGGAAAAAAGAAAGAACATTATTTACAATATGCTTTGCCTGCACTGGAATGCAGTCACCATCAACATTTTTCATTAGGATTTGTGCTGCTGGATATATTGTATTTCCTCATGAGTTCCAGTGTGAGGAGGAAAAGAATAAATAAAATCAAAAAACAGACATTACATCCGTAAGCTGTAAACAGGACATCCTCCATTTTTCTACTACCTTTATAAACCACATTCCAGGAAATTACCTTTCATGACTGAATTACCTAAAATCATTTTGATACTTAATGTGCAAGTTCCTCATGTTTATTTGTGGTGTTACAATGACCAACAACATATTTTAAGAGCCTTTCTCCAGACTATCAGTTACTTCTCAAAGGGTATAGATTTCTCCGCTTCTGCCCTTCTTTTGATGTTAACTATGCGTTTCCTGCTAGTCACATGTAAAGCTGGCCTTAGATTTGTTTAAGGTCTGACCTTTTTTGTCAAGTTCTGTACTTACTAATGAAATAGCCAAAAGCAGAATGAAATCTGTCTTTCCAGAGATAATCTGGCTGTGGTGCAGGGCCCATTTATGGAGTCCTCAGTGTATTTTTCATGTCTTCTGTTCTGCTGAAATAACTGGATCAAATAATAACATGACGACAGGAACACATGGCATCAAAATCCAGGTACAATGCCTTTTACTACTGGGGGACAAAGTCCTGATATCAAGTTTTGCTTTAGGCAATCTTACCAAAGCCTACTGCTTGATAAAGTAAGTTCTGGGAAACCACGTTCAAAGCCAGGCACCGGCATAAGCGTCTCAACTTTAACAGCTGACTACAATGAAATTAGAAGTCTCTCTTTTTTGGAGCAAATTCGTGTTAGACTTAAGACTTCTCCAACGCAGCTAGCTTTCAAAAATGTTGAGAGTAGTAAAAGAAGGCCCGACAATATCGTAATACCAGGAAATCTATGTAAGATGTATAAGTGATACACTGGAATAAATTTAGTATGTGCAGCTTGAATGCTTGGCTATATGAAGAGCTAGTAACTGTGCAGTAACTACTGTTGTGGAGTAATTAAAGAATTAACATATTCTATATACCAAATCAATTTGCTTTTTCTTGTTTACCCTCTTCAGCCGTCCTTTTTACAAGGTGACAAGTGGTGTGTGTGTGCACACATATGAGTTCAATGGTTTTTAGTGTTAATTGCAAGAATCTCTACACGTGGTTTTTTGGTCGTTGTTCTGCTGTGTGTTTTCCTTTGTTCTGCTGGGGCAACTGGACCAAAATCAATACTAAACCAAGAATGTTGCACCACTGCTTATAGAGGTAAGAAGTCACGGTCGCCATAACATATAAATAAATGGTAAACAACTTCCTGGAATTACTTCTTCTATACTGGACTTTCTTGTAATAAAATGTTATAGTGAGGGTTGCTTTGATGACCAGGTGTTCAATAATAACTTGCATTTTCTGTTGAAAGGCTAATAAACATTTATGTCTCGTGTTGCTGTGTTCACACACGGCATACTGAAAATTCTGCTCATACATCTGGAAGAACATAAGTCAAACATCTCTAACACCCACATTTCAACACAAATAGAATGTGAGCTGAGAAAACTTACATTGTCAGCACTGAATGACTGAAATGGTCAAAATGCAAGAAAAACACAGCCAAAATAATATAGCCAAAGTAATCAGTTAGGGAAAACTTGAAGAGTTCACCAAGCTATTTTTCAGACACTTGAAGGCCTCACGAAACTAAGCAGAAGAAAAAGACTGGAGGGTGCAGGGCCAGTGGGAAGCCACCAACAAATTAGAAACTAGAAAACAACTAGTCTGTGCTGAAGACAACACTTCTGGTCAAATTTCTGCTTTAATGTTTGAAAAAGATCCTTCAGCTTCAACTCTTAAAAAACAAATCCAAATCAGCTTTTCAATGTGAGATAAAACCTTACTCCCAGTTAAACAGAAATCTAATTACTGAAGATGCTACAGTTCTTCAACAGTTTTGAAGTTCTTCAAAAGCAGAGTGTGCGAATGTATGGAAATATATACATGTACACTCACCAACCTACATACTAAACAAGTGTCTATATGGAATATGTTTGAGTGTGTACGTATGTATACACACACACATCCCCTAAAGCAAATTTCTATTTGTCTCTCTGAAAGAACATGTATAGGTACACATAGGTGTATTCAGAAAGGTCCTTTTCATGATTTTGTAATTCTTCCTGAAGTTTAGCATTCCGTATCCACTTACTTAAAGGAAAAAGACTTGACGAAATGCAAATTCAGTAAAAGAATGTTATATACTATTCTTGCATACAGGATGTGACATCTGAACAAAAATAAAAAGATTTTTAAGGCTGTTTATAACTTTTTACGGAAATATTTTGAAGCTTGATAAAATATTAAAGAAATAAACGCCATAGCGGAGCACTAGACTCCTATGCCCGTGTTTTTGTGTTTATAAATTCCCCTTGAGGTCCCATCAGTGACACTTTAGCAGCCTGTGTTCTTAATACCCTCAGGATCCTAGAATTTAAGATCAAAAGATCTTTTAAAGAATAGCAGGTGCTAGAAGCTTTTAATACATGAGATGTTGGAGACGTTAAAAAACCCCACCAAAAACCTAGCTGCTTTTCACCTATCCAGCTATGTATCTCATGAATCCCGTGAGCAGGTTAATCTTTGACACAGCCTCGAGCTACTTTTATTGTAAGAAGTTAAGCAAAGAACAGTGTACAACCTGCCACATACCAGTCTGGGATGTAGAGTGGTTTGAACTACAGCAAGCTACAGCACGCATTAGGATTTCTATGAAAAATAAATAAGGGCTTCTCAACATTTTTCTCCTTAAGAGGGAACAACAAAGGGTACAGTCACAAAAGTGAATATTAATCTTCCAGTTTAGCTTTGTACTAGGGTATGCCACAGAGCAAAGGGAAATAACAAGAGCCAGTGCAATCAAATAAGTTTATACTGGCGCATGGGTGGCTTCTTATCACTCGGATCAAAGGATGTGTTTTACTGGATCAGACCATCGGCGCGCGTGTGATCCTCCCTAGGAGGCTGACATCGCCATATAATATACATCTAACCAATTGCCTGCTTTCACACAGAAGCCCTTTGAAAAGTCCATTCTGATTGACTGAACGCTTCTAGCTATACATTCCACAGCCTGAATATATACTGCAGCACTTCTGAGTCTCCTTCTATTTGTTTTCAATTTATTTCCCTTTGTAGTCATAGTATGTCCCTTTGTTTTCAAACTACAGGACAAAAATTCTCCCCTGGTATAGTACCATTAAAAAAAAAAAAAAAAAAAAAAAAAAAAAAAAAAAAAAAAAAAAAAAAAAAAAAAAAAAAAAAAACAAACAAAAAAACCACAAAAAAAACCCCCACAGAACAACAAAAAACCCCTCAAAATATTATAATTTAAAAAAAAAAAAAACAAACAAAACCCAGAGTAATTGGAAATCCAGTGCCACAAAACCAAAACAACTTAACAATTACGTATGAAAATCTTAACAGATATGCTCCAGATGGATTGAATTACTTTACATAAAGCATTCCCTTCATACCATCGCCCTGCAGGGTAGGCAAAACCATACATTAATAAATAAATAAGGTACAATTTCTCCAATATGCACAGCAATCCCTATGCTATAACTGTTTAATGCGCTTTTTACTTTAGTCTGACATTTTGGAGCATCTACCACATGTCAATGCTGCACAGAGACATCACACCTAGTGAGGATCCAAAGTAGTATTTTTCATTACCTGCAAGGAATAAAGTAACGGACAGAACAGTAAATAATAAAAATGCTCTCCAATAAAAACGTGTTTCTCCGAGGTGCTACCAACATGCAACTCAAAGGAGAGGAAAACAGGACATTCTTTCAAAAAAGGAAAACAGTTACCTCTCCTGGATTATACAAAACCTCTATAACTTTACGTTTCCAAAATCTCTACGTACAGTAAACATAAATCCTATTCTTTTAATCCAAGGAAAGGAACACTGGCATGCAAAGATGCTCTCCAGAGTCTCAACGTGATATCCAAAGATACTTTGGTAATACCTCTTCCTCTAGAAGATATTTTTTTTTTTCCCCCAGAAGTTGTGAAAACACCTGAGCTAAGAAAGAATGCGAAAATCCTCTGAACTGACTTTAAAAAAAAAAAAAAAAAATAAATTAGAAAATCTACAGAATATGAGGAAAATACATTTCATTTTGGACTTTCTGTTTGACAGTTTTTCTGAGCTGGCCATCTGCATTAGTTCTGCATGTCTGCCAGCTGACAAGTTCTATTTGTTGAGCAGATAATTGTAGCTGTTTTATTTTCCTAGTAACACACTATCACAAAACACAAGAGTGTTCAGCTTACTTGAGATGTGTTCTTCCATATACAGAGGGCAGTGAATAATAGTGAAAACTGTTCTGCCTGACAAGCAAAGCATGGATGTGTCACATCAAATACTTTCTCTTGCTCAGTGTTCCTTCAGAACAGATAGCATTTAGCCTTCATATTTTACAATAAAGACTTACAAAAATAGCTGTGAATAGCTTGCATTTCAGATATAACTTTGTAAAAAGTTTTTTTCAGGTTTTTAAAACTTTATTTCATAAGTCTCTAATACAGAGACTACACTAAAATAGATAAAAATGAACTGCACTTTTAAATAAAGAAAAAGAATTTGAAAATTCAAGGCATTATATTACATCGAAAGCAGGTTATGATTTTCTGGTCATAAATACTATCCCATTATAAATTCATCTATATTTTAAAGGAGCTATTTCAATATCAGTATCCCAGGGGATTAATTTTAATTACACTCTGTTTAAGCTATATTGCTTTACAGAAGATTTTATTATTTTGCCTTGTAATTTACAAGGAGTGTAACCATGGCAAATCCACAGTCTAGATTTTATCCGGATAAACAACCAGCTACTGAGTTATTCAGTCACCAACTTCAGAACTGAGGTCTAGAAGCCTTTTGAGTGCTGTTCCACAGTTACTAAGCTAACTTAAAGCCAGGCTTACTACTGACATTTCCCTTGCTCTTTCTTAGGCATTTCAGAACCTTTGCTTGTGCCTTACTAGTATTTGTACAAGTGCAGACAAACCACTTTAGGAAGTTAAATTAGCTCCCAAATGGTATCTTTTTCCATAGGGTTAGTTTTTAGCTAATCAGCTGCCGAGGCCTCTTACCACAAGATGGCATAAATTCCAGTGCAGCTCGAGGCAGGAACACACAGTTGGCAACAGATGGGAGGACTGGACCATGCCAACTAGATTTAGATCAGTTTACATTTCCATTTATAACAAAATCTGATAAAATGATTTCCCATCAGATTGTGAAGTGAAAATTCTTTTTCTTTTTTAATGTTTTGAAACTTATTGTAGAAGTATTTAAGTTGAAACAGAAAACTGTCTATATTTGCAGAATACAGAATTCTCCAATTTGCTTCTGGTGTTGTCTGAGGACCATGACAGAAATACGACAGTTTCAGGGCAGGAAGGGCGCAGATTCTATTATTTCAAGGTACTTCAATTGTGCAATTTAAGATACAGGGGAGGGGAAACAGAAAAAAATATTACACACTAGTATACACATAATCTGAAACATCACGGCTTTGTTCATCGGAGCAGGAACACAATCAATACTGAATATGAGAAAGTTACACTGCTTCACAGAATGGATTTAAAGATCATCCTCAATTTGGGCAGCTCATTGTGATCGTCACTTCTAATGCTGTAGAAAGCAATTCTTCCTCCTTCAGTTTTGGTTACATGTGCGATATAAACATCGGCAGAGATGTCAAGGGGGCATATTCCAGATATTCAAATATCAGAATTAAAAAAGAATCTTTAGAAGATGGAGCTGCAAATGTGCAAGGATATTAAGAATTACAATGGCTTGTCACTTCAGTGTGGAAATCAATAATTATCCAACAACAATGCCATACTCATGGGAATGCAAGTCCTGACCAAAACGCTGTATCTCACAACTTTTTCAAAAGAGAAAAAGAGGATCTGAGCTGTGGGCACTTAATGTGGAGAGAAAAGTAGGAAGAACTACAAGAATCAGAATAAACTGCTGTACATCAGTGGTTTAGGGCAAGGAAACAAAGCAATACCTACGTTTGGCTAAAATTTATCTCACTAACCTGAGCTACTAGCTCTACCACAATGCTAAAGATGCCGCCTAAAGTAGCACACTGCAGATAAAAGACTTGATTTACCAGGGTACTCGCCTACTTTACACCAGTTCTATTCCAGTACAACTTGAAGAATCAATAGGTATGACTCACTGCCGTCTGACTTCCATTTTGCACTAGGGTAATTGTATTTGCCAAAAATGATACGACAGCACCATTAAAACAGAAATCAAATTCATTATGTATAAGCATTTAGGCTTATGACTCCCCCTCTTTCTAAAATCAATGGAAAATTCATCCACATCCTTCTGTCAAATACTGTTCCACTCAAACTCAGAATTAAATTTTTAAAAAATACCTTTTAAGTCTGTATTTTCCTACTTTTTCTTTGTTAATCAATCATTTACACGCCAGTGCCATGCCTTTATTATCCCATTACTTCATCTCCACTGATTAGCAAAGTTCCACTTAAGCTGCAAAGAATAACTGTTGACATTTATTAAGCAAAACTTGTAATATATAGTTTAGATTTTATTTTTATTAAAAATCAAACCTATCATATGTTAGTAAATCAAATTCCACATATTACCAGTTTAACACATTAAGGCTGAATCCTGAAGTGACTAAAATACATGTATATGCAGCAGTAGACATGCATGTTTATTGTCCATCTTTATAAAAGTGTCTTCTTTCCAGGAAAAAAAAATAGATTTATCTCAATTCTAGAAAGTAACAGGTGAAACAGCTGAAGGCACAGCATATCGGGGAAAAACCCTAAGTATTCATTCAGTTTTTCAAGACTCTTTTTTGACTGCTTGAGTTTCCTCTTTTTGTCTATGACGCTGGGCATCACTGCACATGTAAACAAGATGGCTTCCTTCTCCTTACTGAGACTTGTCAGGTTAATAATGTCCTTTACATTTAATACATTTGCATTTTTTGGTATGCAAACAGCATTAATTGAGAGGAAAATGGACTAAGATTCTGGAATATCAATGACATTTTTAAGAATTGTATCTTTAGATTCAGCAGGGTAAATTATATTTTTAATGAGCTGACACCTTCAGGAAGGACCACCACGAGGCAGCAATGGAACAGAAACGGAGATGATGAAAGTCTACAGGGAACTGACAGTTATCTGGAATGTCTGTGGAAGAAAAATTGTTTCCCCGAGGAAGGGAAACAAGCAAAACTACTTAATTTTTAATCTTATTTTTAATATTTAAAATCAGACTGTCTCAGTCGCTTCTAACGAGAAGAGGCCTAATACAAGGTAAATACAATATTAGCTTATGACAACAAACTTTGCCAGTTAAATGCTTGACTCATAAGCAGTCTGTATTTATTTTCTTTACATACCAGAAGGCAAGTATAAAAGAAAAAGATGACCTTTCCAAGTAACTAGAATAGTACACTTAAATTGCAGAGACATATACCAAATTAGAGCCATGGCTTTGTAAATTACTGTGTGTAATTTAATTGATAAAGACTAGCATTTACGGCTTTAAAAAACACAGTCATATACAGAAGCAATAAAATGTACTTATACAAATAGAACTACGGTAATACCACAGCAAAATGAACTTACAAACCAGAACACCGCACAACTGGAGACGGACTCTGCCCAACTGTGACAACGGTAGAGACAGAAAAGGACTTTTATCTCCCTCTTCCACAGCCCCGTAAAAGGTCAATGTTGTTACAAGCACTGGGCTACCCAAGGGGGATGAGCTAAAAAGGAACTGCAATCACACTTTCAGCTCTATCAGTTTTCTGAGACAAGAGAATAGTCTCCAAAGCTATTTTTCTGAACTATTTCTATGAATACTACCGCATTAGATGCTCCCGGTCTGTTCACGGCGTAAGAGGATGGATGCAGAGATATCAGTCACAGAGATGGGCATCAGTTTGTGCAACATATTTCACACACTTCAGCAAACACAAGAAACTCAGCTCTCATTCAAAGTACAAGACTGTACTAGAAGAACTGGAAAACTTTTAAACTGGATTTATTAAGAACGTTCAGACAGCCACAGAAGAAATAAATCTACTAGTACATATGCAAAAAAGTGACATAATTATATTATTGGCTATAAGTAATTATAATTCAGAACTAGTTTTCTAAAGTTAAACATCCAAAGTTCTCTTTCGTCTTTGGCTGACAACTTGGAAATATATTTAAAATTTATTTGCATTTATCTGGTGCTTGAAGGGCTGAAATATAAATATTTGTTTTAAAGATGATGCATATTAATAGATATTTAACTTAAACCAACAAACACGAGAATGATAGGCCAGCTTTGATTTAAAGCAATACCATAAATAATTATCAAGAGAGAGAATGAAGGCCACATGTTTTCCCCGCAGTGTGACTAAAACTTTAAGAGAAAAATACCGTGTTGCCATTTAATGGCACTTCCAAGTACAGTCACACTTACTTAGATTCCCTTTAAAATCTCAGTTTATCTGGAAAAAGTCCCTTGCAAACCAAACATCAAACAAAAACACAGAAGAAAGACCAGGATTCCCTTTCTTCATCCTAGGAATTGAGAATGGAGTCTGATTTATGGATGTCTTGCTTGCAGGATGCTCTCAGAGGTTAATATGAAATCTATGGCGCTTAAAATACTCATGCCTCCTCTATACAGAGGTACCACAGTAATACTATAAACTTTGGTTTGCCTTATTTTTTATATTCTTTTAGTCTCTATACAGAGTGTAATTGCTGTTGTACAGAAATTTCAACTTATTTCTCTTTTGCACACTCTCACAAGTTCTCAGGAACGCAGCAGGTATAAGGAGGGTCAGTTTGTGTTCACCTATCTGTCACATTTTAATAGAAAGCTGACGAAAACTTTCCTTCAGACCTTTCTTAGGCACCTGAACACATGGCAGGGTCCAGTATTTTAAACTCCCTGCAAGATTTTGCTTAGTATGTAAATTAATTTAGTATGCTGGACACATCAAATACGTAAGTAAAGCATCACCTGCATGAAGAGGAAGTCAATAGCACAGTCAACAAAAACCAGTATTTTTGGGAACCTAAGTAATTCTAATTTACTTTGCAAATTATAAATCTGTCTAATTAATTTACTCTGCAAATTACATGAAGAGCCAATATGCACTGGTTTTGCACCTTCTGTCTTTGGTGGCTAAATACAGACACACTTGCCTATAGCACTCTAGACAGGAAAAAAGTACTTCCAGTGACATAGTCAAGATACAGAAACTAAAGCACCTCATATACATTGATTTTGTTGATATTTATATATATATATATTTTTCTATTTTAAATTTTATTTCTTTTTCTACATTTTGAGATCATTTTTCCCAACACTTCCTACAAATTTATGATAAATTATTTCAGTTCATGATTTCAGAATAGAAATTAAAAATGTTTAGTACCAAATTCACAAATTGGAAACATCTCATTTCTTTTCGAAACAAAGCATTTTCCTCATAATTTGCTGGAATTCTAGTATGTTCTATTCCTGTAACATTTTTTTTTTTAATTAATTATCATTGCCTTAAAAAAGCAAAGCAAAACTTTTTCTCTAGCTCTACTTTGGAAATCACAAATCTTGGTGCACTGCTGTCAGTAATAATTACTGCCTTAATCTAAACATATGGTGAATTTAGTACAACAGCAAAGGTAAAAATATGAAAATAAGTTATTGTTCTGCAAACAGTGAAAAAGTGTTATCCTTTTGATTCTTTTTGATCCAAGCAAGATCTTTTCATTTCTTCCCGTTTAAGGAGAAACTTCATGTTAATTGTTTGCTTTGGAATTCAAAGGAATTCCAAAAATTCAAAACACAAAACAGGAAATAAATATTTTATTTCCTCTCTCCATTTATGCAATGTACAATTCACCATCATAACTGAAAAAAAAAAAAAAAAGGCACTGACGTAATCTGTTGGGTGTTTTTAAGGAAAAGATTAAGACAACACAAATGGGACTTGGTGGCATTCCTCATGTTTGCAACTGAAATATTGCTCTGAATTATCAATTTATTTTTTTAGGGTGAACAATCAGAGAAGAGCTATGTCACAAGCTGAAAAGACTGAGCAAAAGCACAATTCTTTTCTACTTTATTAAGATATGTAAAAATGAGTGCAGTCTTACACAATACAAAGCACCCTCAACATCTACTCTTAGGAATCCTACCACTGAAAGCACTAGCAGCAGAACGCACTTCTTGACCAACGGAATTCCTTCACATTTCACAATAACTGAGCCCCAAAACATATTGCCTTGATGAGATGGGAGTTCCAAGCAAACTGAATACCCAGCATGGCAACACAAAACTTCAAAGACCAAAACAAATGAGCGTTGCTGAAATGCTATCAAATTAAACTTAGTCTACCGTACCACAAATGGAAATTGCAACCTTTAGAAAATTGTATTTTCAAAAACAGAATGGAAATACTATTCAGACAAGGATTTTTGCTTTTTTAGATATTTATAAAAATTTTGGCAGCATAAATTTTAAGCAGTCTTGTAAGCTTTACACAATGTTTTAGCTCACCGTCCTAATAAATCCTTGTAAAGGAGACAATAAAAAAGTCTACATCAATCAGTAGTAAAATGTGAAAATTAATCCTTATAGTTTTGAGTACTTCTAGTTTAGATTGGGCAGGACATGAGAACAATTTTCTCTGCTGAAAGAAGATTATTATACAGTCATGTGTGTGAAATCTCTCAAGAGCCAAGAAAAATGCAGGTTCAACCAACAGCAAAAAAAAAAATGGCCCCAGAGGTCTAAATGTCCTACTCTCACTCAAAAAAATAAAACAAAAAAAAACCCAAGCTGAATACTGTATTATATACAAACAACATGGGAGAAAGTGGCTTTCCCACCCTTGGGGAACGTGTATTCATATTTGCGTCCCTAAACAGGGCAAATGTCCACTCATTAATTTCGCTTCTACAGAAGACTTTCTGTAAGCGCAGCAAAACGGGGATAAGCTCTTGCGAAGAACATGGGATCTGTGCTTTGTTTTCTTTCTCTTGGGCTGCACTTTGTCACTGACTTCTGGAATCAAAGGAAAGATTAGCAACATGTAGAAGGGCATGTACAAAGTAAGCCTGTCTGAGAGCCAAGAACTGGGTCATCTGCTGTCAGCTGTGAAATCTGCTACATGCTACAGAAAGGAAGGGCAAAAAAATACCGGTAAGGTGTTTCCCTGGGTTTAGAGCAGCTGAGAAATTTGCCACATGGAAAAAAAATGCTTACCGGATTCTCACCAAAAGCAACATATAATCTGATTTAACTCTGCACAGAAGATGCTAAATTAGGACTTCATTTAAAATTAAGATCAGTATTTCCAAAAGATTCCTTTTTCTTTTTTGTGAACTCCCATCAGCTGTTTCTTCTGAATGATTCTATTAGTAAGGTTTGTGAGAAACAAGAGAAGTTTTGCAGTAAATTGCCCCAAATCACATATATTAAGGGCTGGGCTGAAAAGGATTTTCAATCTTTCAGTATTTTTCTTCTCCATTTCACATATTCCCTCCTACTAGGGACGGGCTTAAAATGTATAGAACCTTATCTTAAAATAAACTGAACAGAAGTAGAGACATTAAAGCAAAGATTTAAAACCTTGTGATATCTCCAAATGCTTGGTCTCAATCAGAAAGAATATAGAGCTTGAAACAAGAGCTGACCAACACTACTCTTACAAAATGTTTTATTGAAAAATGCTGTCTCAATGAAAAGTCAAAATCGCCCTCGCAATACCTTGATTCTTCAAATGCCTACTACTATTAAACACAGGTTTTCCAAGGAAAGCCTGTCCCAATCCAAAGCAACTAGATTTTATTCTAGACTACAAATACTCAGTAGAGGCATGGCAAAGTGTATTGGCCAAGGCTGAGGGTGCTAGAAGTCTGTAGGTCCTCGGAACAAGGGGCTGTGAATTCCCCCAGTGACTGAAAGCATCATTCATTTTTCTTAATGTCTTTTTTTAAATTTTATTTTACCAGTATTTTAGGGTTGGGGGTTTTTTTGCGTTTTAAGGAATGCTGTATGTATTACTATGCTGTATTATTTTTGCGTTTTAAGGAATGCTGTATGTATTACTATGCTGTATTAAAAAAAAAAATCATAAATCAGTATTCCAGCAAGTCAACTGTAAATAAAAATCTTACATTTTTATTTCCTGCATCATCTTTCAGTGGCGGGGGGGAAAGGGGGGGGCCCTAGCACAAAAATGGCTAATGCCGAGGTCGTTCTTTAAGGTAGCCACCATAAGTGAGAATATGTGACTTTGTATGCACTGACACTTATTTTTAAACAAAATTTCTTTGGCTTCAATGACAAAATCCAGGGATTACAGTAAATACAAGTCTGCTATCGTTAATCTTTTAAGTCAACTATTATGTTATTCTGAAAACACTTTCAATGGAATTCAAACCAACCTTTAAACAGAGAAAGCTGTGGTTGCAAACAGATCTGTTGTTAGCTTCTTTGTTTGATTGTGCCTATTGTTAAGATTAAACAGAAAATGCAATTTTCTGCTGTACAAGACATGGCAAGGACTTCCATGAGAAAATAGGGGAGAGGAGAATGGCATCTTCTCTCCGTAACCTTTACATAGTTTGGCTTTTTTACTTTTAGATAAAGTAGTATTATTTTATCATTAAATATTGTCTATAGTTAAAACTGACTCTCAATTTTTCAAGAAACAAAATAGCTTTTAATGCAATTTACTGTTATTAACTCTAAAAACTCTCACAACACATTTCACTGCAACACAGACTGAGATTCTCAAAGGCTAGGAGGGTGCTATTTTACAAAGCTTCATGGTCCAGACTGGGAGATTCTAAGGCAACAGTGTTTACAAGCAGTATCTTCTGCTAACTAACGTTCATCACGTGCTCTTTGCCCTAGAGCAGAATAATGAAGACCAGAAAAAGAAATAAAGCCACAATAGTGACACAATACAGAGCAGGCTATGTAACGTAGCTCTTGATTCTCTTGATTTGTTATTTTTTATGGTCCAGACAGATGTTTAACAAGATGGTTCCAGCCTTTCCACCTTGTACTAGCTTAATCCAAGAGATTGTAGCTCACCCAAGTATTATATTGTATAATATACAGTGGATATAAATTATGTACAATTATAATAGCATCTATTAGTGTAACTACCCATCGATAAACAACAAATTAGCTTGAAATTACATGCATGAGAAGAAGAGTGTTTCCTTATGACAAACACCAAGAAACCGCTCAACTGAGGATGAAATGCAGCAGTGATGTGAGGGAGTTCAATTTCATCTGTGACAAGATAATGTCATCTCCCTCTCCATGCTGAACAAAAAAAAAAAATCTTTGGCAACATTTTCTTGTATGATCTCCTTAGCTCTACTGTATGCATCATCTCAGAAGAATGCAGGGTGGCAGAGATGCAACTAGAGTCTCTGTACCAGTAAGAGAAAAGGCTGCAGCAAAAGCAGGAGAGTGGAAACACTATTGACTGAATGCTTTCAACGACCATATGTGCTCAGCTCCCTGTACAGAAGCTGTCATCGATTACTGGAGCCTGAAGGCTGGAACAGCTGGAACAGTTCTGTGAGCTGACTATTCATTTCCCTGAGCCTCATGCATCCCACTCGCATAAAACCGTTCTGTAGGAGGGAAGTCAAGTTCTGCTTGCATGTGTTTCCCCGGCCCCACACTGTATATTTCAGAACTGTGATGACTTCCACAGGTAGACCAGGAAACATTGCAAGCTTCTGTCACTCACACGTTAAGCTTCTATTACTTACACATTTAGGTATGGCTAATGCAAACGATTCTGCACGACTTATTAACAGCAGTGAATGAAATCAGCCAGTGCCCTACCCCATTAGAAGGGGACACGCGTAGGACATCACTTTAATGAAAAACAGCAACAAACCCCCTTACTGAAGGCCTTGGTGGTCTGAAGGAAAGCACACTGCATTGCAGTTCTACCAGCATGCTGGTTTCTCGCTGTGTATTACTGGGGAGACCAAAGAAACTGTTACTGAAGCAAAGGAAGTATTTAACTTACAGAGCTCAAGTCACTTGGAAAATCCTCTCACAAGTGTCTGTCTTCCTTTCTGAAAAAATTCCCAACTGCTCGACAAGTCCTGCATTGCCAAAAGTTGTTCCTCGCTGCAGACTGGCAATGAGGAACATCAGGGCTCCACGCTCCCAAACCCAAGAGCTGCTAATGCTCACAGAAGCTTCCGGGCCCAGGCTGCCTGTTACACTCCCTTCACATGGCACACGTCACTCTGAACTGAAGAGCAGCACAGCGATATCAGGTTTTCCTCCTCCCTTATCCCCAGTTTATTTCCCAGTGACACTCCTATTGCCATTTACTCAAAATGTCTCTTACCTTCTATTGCTGAGGTATTATGTGACAACTCCATCCAAATGCATCCAAACTTGGCATTGCAGCTAAACACATAAACAAAAGAAGCATTTTTCCTAAATTAATGTGTTCTCTTTTTGCACATAATAGTGGCAAACGGAGTATCCCAGATGATCTCTTCAGAGCTTGATAAATTATTTTAAAATTGTAGTATCAATAACAATGCCCAACTGTAAGAATACCATTTTAAGAGCTGAAGTAGCCACAGCATCTAAGTCATTTGTGTAAACCAGCAAATTACACCCTTCTATAACCATATAACACTTCACATGTTCAGGAGTTGAACTCCAAATTCATTGTGGAGTCCTGTATGTTCAGCTCTTGATGTAATTTTATTAAGAGGAATAACATAACCAAAATAGACAGCACGTGTACAATTTCATCTGTCAGACTGGGATCACAGTTCAAAAAATAAAATTAAGCATAATGGTTTTCCAGCTATGTGTTTTCCTTCAGACTGCTAATTCGCAAACTTCACACTGAAATTCTGTGGCAAGTATCTACTGATCAGTGTTGTCCTGACAAACTGCACATGCTACGAACCTTTGGCAAAAGCAATATTGGCAATAACTTACTCACCAGCTCTCTCTTCGTAGAGAACTTTTACACACTAGTCTCCAGAAAGAGCTTGTTTGCAGGTTAAGATTTATCTCACAAATAGCAGCTTCCCCTGAACCTGTGAGGAAAAAAATTCAGATACATGGATGTTCCTACCAGAATTTATCTTAGAATAAATTTTTCCTTGGAAAAATTCGTTTTGGCCATATTAAATTCCATACCAAGACCCACTCTCCCTGAACTGCTATATTTATTCCAAAAACAACAACAAAAACTTCACAACACACTGTAGTAAAACGCAAGAGTACTGCCATTTATTTCATTTTAATCTGAAATCTATTCTTATTGAAGATGCCTATAAAATTTAATTTGCAAACTATAACTTATATCTACAAATTTTAAAGCAGTCTAAAGAATTTTACAACAGATATAGAATTTTCGATTAAATCGCATGGGTTTTTAAAGTTTTATAGATTCTTGTTCAAACACTAGAGAAGACTATTACAAAAACGTTAAAGGGTTTTTACATAAAAAGTGAGATTGCGGAAATTAAGTTTCAGTATGTTTTTGATTCTTCAAAGACTTTCTCTTGCATGTAATTTGAACATGTGCTAGTCCCTTCCAACACAAATTCTAATCCCATGGAAAAAAAAAGAAAAACCTAAAGCTAACACTTTGTTGCACAAATTTTATTACTTTTTTTTTTAAGCTACAATGATGATCAAGGTCACTTGGGGTAACTGCTGGCTCTACGGTTATACAAGTAGCTGAATAGCTGTTGCAATGGAAAAGAGTTCGTTACTACAAAATCATAGTCAATGGAATGAAGCTTATGACTGAGATGACTTATGCTGTTTTAATAGCTGAAATGAAAGACAACTACTGCAGCACATTTGCAACACAAAAGCACACTTTTAAGTGAACAAAACATTGATGATGACATTTTTCAGACAGTAATTTAGTGGGCTCTTCGTTGCAGTTATGTTACTGACAATCATTTTTAAAAATAAAGTAATATTTGGGGAATAAATATGTAGCTACACTTTCCACACAGAGCAGAAGGAACAAAACCAAATACAGTGCAACCTCCAGAAAATCTGCACCAGGGTCATGTAAGCACATGTCACTCTTGTTATCACTTTTTTTTTTTTTCCCTTTTTGACTGGAACAGCATTAATCCATGCTAAGGCACTAAAGATTATCAGACAATTTTGCTGACCATTGCTATTGCTTCTAATGTGCAAGTTTCTACTTTAAAAATATTTAATCAGCATAAGTTCTTCTTCTGCAACCCAATTCTACCAAGAAATTAAGAAGGCTGCATTGTATCTATTCTAATCCTGGTCATTTTAACAAACATCTGTCCTGCATCATTTTTGTAGTGTAACAGCTGGCCACATGGAGTTACTTTTTTGAATGTCCAGTAGCAGTGAAAGCATTTACTCTCTCCAAAATGTCTGTTTGAGTACTGTAAAATCCTATGAAGAAGAAATATTCCCAAAGTAAATCAGAGTATAAACTCCACAAGGAGGAAGATGAATGCATTCTACTTCAGAAAACAAACAAGATGGCAACCACTCGCACTCTTGCCAGACGCAGCGATAGTTTAGTACAGCTGGATAGAATATGCGTGTTACCTGCTTTTTCAGTTAAAAGAACAGTCCATAGAATGACAGTCTATTGAAATTCATAATCCAGATTTCTACTTTATTTTAAGCTAACATGTCCGTCAGACATGAAACACAGAAACCGTGCGTATGCACCGTATATACGCGCTGACATAGACAAACTGCGATGTAACACACTTAAACATCTGTATGTACGGGTGCATATCAATATATGTAGGTAGGTAGATGTGTATTAGGGTAAGTTCTAAGAGTGACTCCAGAAAGCTGTAGCTATAGGTGTTTAAACAAATATTTTCAAGTATGATGGGGATTAGAATTAACCCAATCAAACTATTCTCTATATTGTATGAAACAGTTGCTGGATAATAATACCACAGAATTTTAAAATGTAAGAAATTTTTTTCATAGCGTATTTAAAATATTACCAAAGTTTTATTTTGCAGCTCACAACAAACCTTGCTTCAGTGTTCTTCACTGCTGCACTCATTGCCCCCATCTTCACCTAACTGAATCTTTTTTCTCCTTCAGGCAAGGAAAGGCAATACTCCTTTCATCTTTCTCAAAATCTGTCATATTTTCTAAGACATTATTCAGTACTGTACTAAACCAGCTGATTGGATGAACAGAACTAATACTTATGCCTCTGATAATAGAAAGGATTGTTTTCCTAAAATTAAATTTCTCTTTGATTGTAGGTTAAAATCAATTGGAGAGTTGATGGCTTCATCAGAAAAGAGGAGTGAAGAAAAAGGACAATGTCTTTTTGGGATTTACAGAAGGAAGCAGAGGTTTCCTAAGTGTAACCACAGAAAAAAGAAAACCTAAATCTCATTAAGACCGGCTATCATAATTTAGGCAGCCAAAAAAGACAGTAAGTATCCTATTTTTTTTTTTTTTTAATTTAGGGTGAGTGGTAGTCATACTTCCAAGCTTTCTGAAAGTAGTAGAATAATCTAGAAAATTAGCCTGTTAGAAAATCTAATATTCCATCAGTTGACTGCAGGAACTTCAGCCATTTGAAGTACGGAAATTGTGGCCAAACATGATGAAACTGTGGGATGTGGCCATTCTACACTGTAGTTCAGCCACGTCCTGAAAAGACAACTTCCTCTTGTCCCCAAAAATCTATTCACCTTCAAAGACGGTATCGGGATTCCGTATTCAAAAACCAAACAAGCAAACAAAAAATTAGGGCTTAGAAGGTATCTCCTGGTCACTTATCTGAAGAAGTTATTTAGTAGGAATCAGCAAGATCCAGAGAGGATACAACTTAGCATGTTTGGTCTTTCTAGAATGGAATAGGTACATCTATCAACTTCTGATCAAATCATTCAAAGGAATGAGAAATGAAGGATAAGAGAAAAGATAATTACATAGGATACCTTGTACAACTTTCAGAAAAAGCTATATTCACAAATTTTCAAGTTACCTGTAACTAGCAGATGTAAAGTGCATTTTCCTTCACAACAAATGAGATAAAGAGGGCTTAAAAATGCAATTTTGCACTTTTTTAGCACTAAACAAATTATTTGTGAATTTCTAAGCAATTTCTAAGCCTGTAAGCCTGAAAATCCTAAATGATACAGGGACCCTGCAGACCCGAATAATATACAGAAGGAGATTTTATCTTGGGTATTTCAAAATTAGCTACAGGTCATTTAATGGGTCCGTTGACCTTCAACATGCACTCTTCAACCAACAGAAAAAAAAAAAAATCTCAAATGAATGGCATGTGGGAAATACAGTTTTAATATTGTTGATAAAGTAATTTGTCAACAGAAGTCTAAGTCCATTATAACAATATTTTTTCTCTTTTTCACCTTTTTCGTCTTACCTTCATTATACTCCCAGAGTAGCTAAGACCCTCTCTTTGATCTCCATCTCAGCCATGCATTTAGAGTTCATGGGCTACGTTCCCTGTTTCACCCAGATGCTGTAAAACATGACGTGAAGCTTGCAAGAACACTTGAACGGGAAATCTGGGTGCCTGACATTCCTTCAAGAAACAAAGACCAAAAAACAGTCAGTGTATGCTACCTAAAATTACCATAAATTACAAATTTTATAATAAGTTACCATGTAGTGACATATTCATTTATGTTCAAAAGAAAATCTTTTCAGAAGGAAACAATTATACTGAGGTGCATCCAACCGTATCACTGGAGAACAACAGATCTCCCTGTCACCAAGTACAAGGACATTTGTCACATCATTACCATGCCATTTTCAGATAATTGTCACTGCAGAAGCACCATACAGCCTAATAGGTGTTCATTTGGTTTTGCCTGCACTGTCAATAGTAGGAAAAATACATCATAGATATTTTAAATATTCTGACAGAGAGCGACACAGATGTTTAGAAGAGATTTAAAAATGACAGGAGCTCTTTCAGAAGAGAAACAGCAAAGCTCAAGTTTTATTATTTTATGTAGCAAGCTGTTAACATTGTTACGGGGGAGCAGGGCGAAAATAAAACCTTCAACTTTTAAGCCAACATAGTGTTGGCTATGTATCTATAGAAAACAATTTGGCATTTCATTTGAGGCTAATGCTAATTGAAAAATGTGAAGAGAAGAAATAAACAAAATAACAAGAACAAAAAGCTACCTAACTTGTGTTAGGCACTCATATACTGCAAAAACTAAGAGTATTCAAAAATCCATGGCTACCATCACACATCTGCTCCGTTTAAAACGTGAAATGAGTCAGCAATTTCAACCTAACACATACTTATGTAGTATCCCCATCGCAACTGGCACTAATTAAACTTGCAAAGAAATGGAAGATATTAATTCAAGTGGAGTGCCATCCTAAACAACTCTGCTGCTTCTTCGTTAGTACAGTTACAGTTACAGCCTTAATTGCTTCTGTGAGGCCTAATTGGGTGTACAGACTGAATATTCCAGGGAGAAACACCAACTTCCCTTTCCATTCAGAAACACTACTCTCAGCAAGACTTTGAAGCAGATTAGTACGTATATTGGTTCTACTCATGATGAGTATGCTTTCTCAATATTGAAAAGCCTTTTTTTCCCCTAAGAGTATCTAACAACATGTAGAAGCACTACATCCAACTTGGAGGCTTCTCACGTCTTCCAAACAAATACCTGGCCTTTGCATTGTGATATATTTTTATAAGCAGTGTATTAGGTTAGGGAGAGAGGGGAAGGTGAAGGGGATACTTTCTAGTACACTTTTTTCTTTTGTCCTGGGAGAGAGTAGCTGAAAAGCAGAAATCCCACCATTACAAGAACTGAGTCCATCACCCTTTGCTTCTAAAGGCTTCTAAGCTTCTAAGTGTCCAGGTTTTGGTAGCAGTGGGGGGCTGCAGGGGCCTCTCTGAGGAGAGGCCGGGGCTGCCCCACACCAGACACAGTCGGTTCTGACCGGCGCCATAATGGCTGCACTGCAGGGCCCAGCGGAGCCCAGCAGCAAAGCCAGTGGAGTGGGGGAAAGGTGGTTTATATTTTGTCTTTGTTTCTCACCATCCATTTCTAATTGGCAATAATTTACATCCATTTTCTTCAAGTTGAGTCTGTTTTGCCCATGACAGTCCCTGGTAAGCGATCTCCCTGTCTTTATCCCAAGCCACGACCTTTTTCCTCTGATCTTCTCCCCCTGCCCCGTTGCAGAGGGAGAGTGAGAATGAGGCTGGATGGGCATCAGGGAGGCAGCCACGGACAACCCACCACAGAAAGACAACAAAAATGTTATTAATAAAAAGAATACTGTTCTTTCTCTCAAGGTTAGTAAATCATTGATCACTATTTATCAGCTTGATTCCTTAGTATGAATCCCTTCTTTCAATACCGTGCTGTTTTATCACATTTTCTTGAACAACAGAAATTCACATTTCATGTGCTATTTTTGAGTCAATCAAAAACTGCACTGCTTATCCAAGCTACCCTCACTTCCCCACTGTCTGATGAGGATGCTGCTCCTAGAAAAGCCCCTAGGCTGAATTACGGGAGAGAGATTTTTCTCATTCCTACTTTGCTCATTTTTCTCTTTTCTCCCTTCTTTATATTTTTCCTTCCAATTTTTGGAAAGACAACTTCCTTCAGACTCCTCTTTTTGTTTTTTACCACTTATCTTGTGGTTGTTTCTTTTGTTCAATCCCTTTCATTCACACCTTCTAAACTCAACTTTTACAGGAATAAAAACCTAAAAACATACATTCAACCAGAAGTGAGAAGTTAGCCCTGCTTTGAGCAGGATATCAGACTGGCTAACCTCCAGAGGCCTCCTCTCAATCTGAATTATTCTGTGATTCTGTGATATACATATTTACATACTTATGGATATACAGAGCTTCTTTTTGACTAGAGCAGGTATTTCACCTCACACTGCAAAATAAATGTAGGTTCACGGCATCCCGATTTCTGCTGGCCCGGAGAATGACCTTGAATTGTTAATATCAGTCTCTGCTGCCCACTCCCAAGCAAGACGCTCTTCTTCAGGAGGATTATCTGAATCAGTAATGGCCTTTGCTCCTGCACGGATTTACTGTATTTGCAAGTATAACTTGTGCAGCATTGAGACAGACAGAGTAAACAAGGCTATAACAAAGAAGCAATACCAATGAGTTCTGGTTATCAATGTCAAGCTTCAAAAGAAAAATTTCAGTGCTGAAAAGTTGAAAATCTAAAAAACTGAGACTAAATGGAGTTTCTCATTAGAACAAGAAAAGTTCAAAGACGTGAAAACTTAGCTACAACAAGTATGCTCTTTGCTATTTGTTTTCATGTAGTAAGTTTCTTAAGACAGTGGAAAACTAATTGCTTACTAACATAAATAAACACTGTGTGGCATGTTTGAGTATTCACTAAGATTTACACAAAAGCTAGAGAGAAAAAAAAATATTGTGCCTTCAGGACATGGTGTGATGGCTAGAGTCTGCCACAATGATAAAAGCTTCTAACCTTGCTGTCAATTGACGTCTTGCTGGAAGTGGCTTTGGAGTCAAATTCAGTGGAAGTCAGTAAGATTAATTCTAGCAAGTATAGTTCATTACCTCTCACAGAAAACACCATCAACTGAGTTTAATAACTTGCTTTTAACTCTTCAGTTGTGATGTCTCCAATAATAATTATTGATTATGTCAAAAAAATTACATTTTGTGTAAGACTACTGCACAACACATACAGTAACTAAGTGCCAGTTGATACTTCACCAATTTGATTTCTTAAGAGTTACGTCTACACAAGCAGCAGCTAATGTGCTGGCTGCCTTCCTGTTATGCCTACTCTATCCTAGTCCCTCCCCTTCAATGCTAATCAGTGAGCAGAGCATAACAAGGAGATAATTACACAGCGCTGCTATTTGTGCCAAGAGACTTTATATAAATATTTTTAATACATTCAGTTACTTTTCTCTCACTACAGGTTGTATTTTAAGGCAGAAGTTTGGAGACACACCTTCTGATGCCTTGCTTTGTTAGCCTAAATCATGTATGAAAATCTCCTTTGTAAGCAGCAAAGTAGTGAAGATACAGAGCTAAAGGAACTTTTGATACTGAGAGTCTGAAAGTGAATGAAGATATTACATTTTCGGAGGCCAAAATTTGCTCGACTACTTTGTTACCTAAAACAAGGTATACGTGAACGACTGATTTCTTTATTTTGTAAACATTCATATGAAAATTGAGTTTTCCATTCTTCATTCAAAAAAGCTCAAAAACTCAGAGAACAATGCCAAATTCTCTCAAAGTTAGTGCTATGAAAAACTGACTGAAAATTAGCATGTACCATTGAAAATATGGATAAATACGACAATAAGCTTAGCTGGCATAATGTTCATTTGGAGAAGAAGCAATTAACCTAAAAAAAAAAAGCCTAAACAAGATGCTAAAGAGTCAGGCTATACTAGAAAAATGTTTCCTTTCTTCTTCATTTAAATGTTAAAAATAAGTTAGGAAGCAAATTAGATTCCCATACACAGCTTTAAAAATTATGATAAAATGTACCAACTGAAAAAAAAAAAAATCTCAGAATAATTCATTCTAATTTGCGTCTACCATGAACAACAAAGTCCCTTGGAAGCAGACCTTTATATAAAGTCATTAGACTGTTGCTATTTCGACGGGCAAGGATTTTAATGAACCAATGGCAGCTCGCTGATAACAGTTAGATGAAATGAAATTAAACCATTCACACTCTTTAAAAGAGCAACGGTGCTCCTGATAACAGACTTAATCATTGCGTTACCTAATCGGCCGCCTGTCTGGAATTTACTTCACTGCAGTTGAAATTTAGTATTACATATCCATCAATAACAGTGTGCAAATAAAAATCATGTAAGCAAACGGATTTAATGTCACACTAATGAGACTGGAAACTGCTTAAGGAATTATATTTTAGCCTTTATCAAACAAAGGTACTTACAGGGCAGGGGGCTTCCCTGAACTTACTGGAGTAGGAGATTTCAGTGGTTAATGAGAGGATCAAGACGAAATGTCGAACTAAACAATGTTATAAAATCTTTATTTCTGAAGCTTGTCAATACAGAGCAATCACTTTCACATACTCTGTTGTAAGCAAGAGGTTCATTGGCCACATTTGAACTTCCAGCAATACTAAAACCTCATTTACCGATGTTCAGACACTCATCTGAAATCCCAGTATACCAAAAAAGCTTAGCGCAATACTCAATCGCAAAATAATTACACAATGGCCTGAGGAACACCAAATTCCTAAATTCACAGTTACTAACAGGTTCTTACGGAAGCTACAAGGAATATTTTTTTAAAGCCTAGAGATCTAAAACCATACAAATCTATTAATGAATGCAGAGATCTATCAACATTCTGTCTGTGGCGTGACATAAGTTAAATTACTTAAATGACGGCCAACAGGAGTTGTCCTGTCTGATTAGTTATGAATGTAACTTTTCCCTAAACTTTTCCCTTAATGGAGATCTGCACCTGATCAACGTTGAGGCAAAATATGGAAACTTACAGCCATGTTAATAATTGGATATGTTTAGCTTATCTGCTTAGTTTTCCTTCTTTCTTCCTAAAGCAACACAGTTCTTGGATGTTTTTGGCTGTTTGTTAACTTCAGAAAATCAGTAATTTTGGGAGATTTGATCATCCTTCCAAACACTCAGGATGGCATTTCAGTAATAGGGACCTGCTTGCCAGCTCTTGATTTTCTGTTACAAAAACAAACAAAAAAAAACCCAAAACAAACAAACAAACAAACAAAGTCAGGTCAGACATGCTCACGTGCTGGTGTGCAGGTCCATCCAGAAGCCAAACAAGTGCACTCCACGTGTTTTCACGTCTTTGGATCAAATGTAGAGAAACTCCACAGTCAAGAATTAGAAGTAAGGTGACAGCAGTGAGAAATATTTTTTTGATGAGGTGAAGAGCTGATTCCCACCTAGAAGACCAGTACGAGGCCTCTCCATCAATTAAATCTCAATGGAATTTCTAGGAGTTAAGTGGTCCTTAGCTCTTAGGCTATGGTTGACTTCACCAGTAATGAGCAATTCCACGTGGGTTACTGCTGGCTAATACCTCAACTCCAAAAATGGGTAAACACTCAAACATAAACAACCTTGGCATTTTACACTACTACAGCTACAACTCTATTTCTCAATAATTCTTCAGGCCTTCTCATATACAGTTCTGATTTCTTCTAACCAAAGGTACTACGCGGGACATTTTTAAGGATTAACCTTGCATAAAATGGCCTTTCGAAAGAAACATTTTCAAGATGATCACTATAGGGGGAAGACAATGAAGAAGAAAGGAAGGAAAAATGCAACTTTCAGATTACCTCTAAAAACGCGCACAACTCCAAAAGGATAAAAAAAAAAAGAGATATTAAAAAATGCTAGGCTTTTGCCCTCTCATGTTTCAGCAAGGGATTCTAAATACCATCATGGGAGAAATCAATTTGTAGCAGCTGTGGACAGCCTTAAGGGCTTGAACAGCTTAATTGGAGAAATATTTTAAAAGTTAAAAGGCCAGAATCATGTCAAGTACATGAGGCAAAAATTCACAGATGCTTCTAAATGTATTCATTATATGGGATTACAAAGGACAGCATCAACGTAAGAAAAAACGTTCAAAAACTATCATTAAAAGCTAGCTTTATTGATGAGTTCTAATCAAATAAAAAAAAAAAATGTAGGCATCTATATTATATTTTAATTTGTTCTAAAAAGTTGTATTAGTAATTTTTAAGAATTATTCTTTAATATGTATTTAATGTATAGAAGCTCAATTTTCAGGTACTTAGAAACATAATAGCCACTCAATTAAAGTCAGGATTGAAATTTAACAGTTCACTTAAACTATTCATCTCCTAATTTAGTTTTCTTCTTTATGTTGAATTTAGCGTTCATGTAGGGAGACAATCTGACTTTCATGAAAGCTGAAGCCCAAATGCATAGAATATGAACAGGCACAAAACCTCTGCCTTTTAACTTCAGAGACAGAACGTGTCTTTCTCCTTTGGTTTAATTGCACATAGAGATAATGGTGCCTTGAAAAGCACCTTTTTGCTGAGTAACTCAGACCTTAAGGATGAAAATAGCACAGAAGGAAAATAATGTCTAGATAAAAAGCAGCAATTCTACTGTTTACTATTATGTCCCTTCATTAAACGTGCACGTTTTACCTTTCCCATCATCATCCCTCAGCGGTGCTGCTTAGGAAGGAGACAACATTCATTACAAGTCTACCACTTCCAAGGAGGAGAGGTTTTTCAGCTATTGCTCCCTCCAGTGAACTGTGACCAGAAATGTGGATAAATCAGTAATTCAAAGAAAATGCTACTGTTCTGGAAATACTGTAAGTATACCACAGGTAAAGGAGATCATGACAATCTTCAATTCAGGAGCCCACTTCTACTAGGAAATATACATTTAATCAGGATTTAAGCAGGTGCCTAAGTTCTCTTTCCCCATTGTAGCAAGCCATATTTAAGGCTGATCTCTTTTATCATCTCCCAATCCATCTGCTTTCCAACTTATCTAGTCTCTATCAAAGGCCAGTAATCAAAAGCCTTTGTTGTTCTTTTATGTTGCACAATAAATAGCTCTGAAGCTATCTGTTATAAAAATTACAAACAGTAGTGAGGCTATGACATACAAGTCCTCTACAATAAGAAACTAGAGTTAAAAGATGAATTTATGTTCTAATTGAACTAATTATTAGAAAAGAGATTGCAGGAAGCCCAAAACATTGAACTAATTCTCTATGCAATGCCTTCTGGTAAAGAGGACATGAAAAGAGCCCTCACCTCATGTCAGTAATTATTTTGGATAATACACAGATGAATGTTAGGTAAAGGTCCATGTATCTACTTGTATAAAGCAGATACTAATTAACAATTAAAAAAAAAAAAAAAAAAAGTCCTGTTCTATAGAGCATCCTGAGCCATTGTCAGAGACACAATCTCAGCTGCAACTGTCTGGTCTGTCTTCTGCTCTAGGATTAATAGGTCAAACTCAGGCAGTCACTGGCTAGAACTTTATACCTACAGTCAGCACAAGGTTGAAAAGATGTAGGATGGGAATCAGGTGGTGCAAAGCAGCAACACTTCATTATTTTAGAACAGCTGAGGATATCACTTAAAATCCTTATTAATAAACATACAGGCTATATACAATGAATGTGAGCCTCTACCGTGCTACTCCAAGTTTCTGTCCTTGACATTTCTTCAAAGTAATTATTTTGACAGAATGACAAGGCTAAAGTGTCTCAATTATAGTGACAAAACAAATCCCTGTTTCTGTGCTGTATATGTACAGTGCATATTGTTCCAGCCTCTCCATAGCTAGTTCCAGTACAAGTCCAAAAGCTGTTCAGAAATATCCCTGAAAGCTTTTTGCCCCAAAGAACACTTTTTTTCTCTTCTCACATCTCATCGTAAGGAACCTCAGGCATCTCTACCTTTAGGCATTTTTCTGCATTTAGCTTTCTCCTTGCTAAGAGATGCTACAAATTATAATATATGCACCCTCAGAACTACAAGGTGCATTTGCTTTTTCGTCTTCTGTTCACAAAATCAGAAATAAACACTTCCTGCCTTTTGCTTAAAAGACGTAACTGGAAACAGACGGTTATGTCTGCAGTACCCATCTCTCTGTACTCAGCCTATTCATTGGAGTGCAGTCCTGTCACTCTTATTTAACCTGGGCTAAGTTTGCACTCTTCATTTTACCTTAGGCAGTAACCCCCTTGTATAACTTGCTGAGAACAGTCCCAAATTTACAGTCTCTGCTGCTGCCGTCATTTAGCAGTCCTGCCTGATTTCCACCGAAGATGAGAGTAGCTGCGCTGCGTGAACCCCGGACAGTCCTTCTCGGACAGGCAGCCAGCCTTCCTTCCTCTGTGGACTGGGGCAGCACCACTTAGCAGGAAACCTGCGTGCAGCAGCAGCAGCACTTCCAGAACTGATCGTTTTAATTTACTGGTTGCTGTTTTATTTACGTACCTTCAAATTTGTTTTATCGTTTTCATTTTCTACTCATAATACACACAGGAGGAAAATGAGTCAAAAAAGTCATATCAAAATAACCTTTCTGGTTTTTCGCAGGTAGATGGGGTATTCTGATATGGGAGTCCATTATTTTTCCATTTAGGCACTACAATATCCTTTAACTTACTCCCATTTTCCCTGCCTAATTTGCCATCTCTTAGACGCCAAGAATGCGTAGAAATCTCTGAGGGGCGTTTCTCTCATCAGCAGAAAAGGAACATTGGAATAATGACTTTCAGGCATTGGTGGTAAGCACTGTATTCTCAGAAGCATAAAATCAGAAATGGAAAAACTCCTAATAGGTCACCTAATCTATCTTTCTGCACAAACTGAGTTCTGCATAGTTGAAAGATCCTCAGTTTCGTTAAGAAGTTGCCTGCTTGGGATTCCATACACAGACTTCTCTCCAGTAATACAGTCTTATGCTCTTCCCCATGTCCCTTTTCAATCTCAAGAAGGAGTCGAAATTCAGAATATATAAAGAATAAAGGACGAGAAGCTCGGAAAGTTGTTACATTAAAACCACCAACTTAGCCTGACATCACCCAGAGTTTTGGGCTCTGTATTAACAGCAAAAAATATTAGATTAGCATAACATTTCTGTAGCAATAATTACTTTCTCACTGTACTGGAATAAATTTAATCTTGATGAAATTCCATTTGATGCCAATACAGTGACTAGAGCCTTTCTAATACACCTCTAACTCTCACATCAGGAGGATAACATCTTGAAATTCCTCAATAATGAACTTCCTTACACAGTTAGGTGATTACCAATATCTAAAGCTACCCTTTAGAAGCTCCTCTCAGAAAAAAAATAATGATCTGTGTGCAAAAGCGTATGGGTCTATATTTGTTCTCTGCTTAGTTCTGCAACTTTTCAGTTACCTTGTTTGTGCTACTGTCATCAGTAGGAACTTAAAACGTTAAACGGCCTCTGAACTGGACATCTGTTTAATTAAGTTACACTATCCAACCAATTTCACCAGCAGAAATTGTGACAGAATATCTGCCCACACCCATACGGTGTTAGCAAACATCCCTAGACCACGGATCACCAGCAGGTATTAATAATGTCGAGAGCTTTGGGCCACAGTCTCATGCTACCAGTGGAACAACTCTTTATTTTTTTAATGTGCCTTGAAGATGGAGGAATAAACTGATGGTGAAGGAACTGAAAGGCTTCTCTCTCATTCCATGGCTGTTCGGTGGATCTGGAGAAAACAGACACCTCACAGGTTCAGCTGAGTAGCAAATAGTCACAGATGGATGAGAAGCTGACCTTCTAAAGCACCATTCAGCAGAGCTGAATTAGCACAAAGGTATAAATAACCAGCTATTAGCATTGCAGCAGAAGCAGCGATTCTGTCATTCTGCAAGGAGAGACAATCAGATTTTACTATTTGTATGTAATCACAGTTGCTATGGGGTAGACAGGAGTGAAGAGAGACAAATAAATTATAACCTTTTTGCAAAAGTAAAATCAAAGTAGTTTTGTGGAAGCTTTTAAAGCAATAAGAGTTCTTCCCAAATGGGGCTTCTTGCATTCATTTTGATAGCAAGGGAATTTTTTTTCCTGATCACATAAAAGCAAAAAAGAAAAAGTTCCTGTCATAGTTTAAGCCAGTAGTTTTCTCCTAGAAATGTGTTTACAGTTCTAGTCTCAACAGGGAGGCATGTTTTGCATGTAAATAGCAGGTGGTTATGGAGAGTTACTTTGACAGCTAATGTCTTGAGCTGCCTTGACATCTGTGGTCTAATAGAGTGGCTGCGCAGCAAGTGAAGTTCCTGAAGAAAGGCAACCAAATTAAGTGGAGTTTTTCATCTCCGTTTCTAGCTGGCTATACTGCGACCATTCAAGGAGGAATGAAGAAATTATTAACAAGAGATTGCACTCTGGCTCTGGTGGCAACTGACATAAAAGGACTTGAAAAGACAAATAAGACGACACTAATTTTAAAGCCACAGTGGTTCTTCTCAGTCAGCATCACTGGAAATTGCATTGCTGAAAGCAGGGGTGGTCTGACTCTTCCCCAGAAAACAAGCAATGCCATGCTGTGGCAGAGGGGGAATGTCAAATGCACCCCAAAGAGAGGTAATTAAAGTCTTGGTTTATTTATTTTTTTTGTGTAGACAATTAATAGCTACAGTGTTCATAACGTCTCCTGGCTCCTGTGCTTAGGCTTAATTCATATTTTCTTTCTATTTCCTAAATTATAACCTGAAAATTACACTGCAGATCTCAGGAAGGTACCCGATTCTCAATAGTTATGTCTCTGTGCCAAAGAACTGAGGAGGCCATGGACTTTTCCATTCCAGATGATGGCCTTTCCTATGCACTTTCACCCAGAAAAATCTGTGACTTATGAATCCTGCAAAGATGCTTGGGCAGAAATACAGTGTACTCGTCAGTCAAATGTATTCAAGGAGTGTTAGGAGACTCCCTAATCCATAAGGCTCTAAGAAACTACATACAATGTACAACCAACTCATCCATAAAGTCCTTTTACTAATGTTTGTCTCACATGCAGATGAGGACAAGGAGTTTGCGGGCACTTCAAAGATTCACAGTTCAGCTACCAAACCATTCTGGTCCTCCCAACTGGATCTTTGCATTTAACTGTGTGGCTTTACTGTAAAACCAAATCTTACTCCTCAACAGCACTTGGGGTAGGTTTGCTGCTAGCGCTTCCCAAGACACATTTTAAGCACAAAATATTCCTGAAAAAAAACCACAGCTTTTTGGAAAACATGGGTTTTTTTTTTTCCTCTCAAGAAAAGGTATTACCAAGATACTGCTGCTATCTGATTTCACGGTAGTGTTTCAAAACAGAAAACATCTAGAAAACTAGATGTTTAACCATTAAATTTTTTCCTCTGAATTTTAGTAATTCTGGATGTTACATCCTGTACAACTGTAAAATGAAAGGGACTTCATGGAGCAGCTGCTGTGTTGCAGCACACTCCTCACATTTCCAGGGAACCCTCTCTCCAGATCACTTGAGAAAGCCCAAAGTGCGAATGTGACCGTCTCCTCATAGATTTGCACATTTCCATGCCACCAGACCCTGCAGTGGTGTGAAATGTTCTTTGCAAGAGAAAGAACAGTGTCACTGCTAATCTGTTTTCTCTCAGAAACATCCCAGTTGAATGGGAGCAAAGGTGAAAGCTGCATTTGAGACACGTAAGATAAAACATCTCTGCCAAACTATAAACAGAATGACAGTCCTAAACATTCCTTAATTATTCTGATTCTACTTTGCCTTCATCTTGGCTGTTGGCAAGTACACTCTATTTTGCCCTACAGTTCTGCTTCAGAGAAACACTGTGCTTGTCCTGCCTGCACTGCCTGTCAGAAGGATGCCACCATAAAGATGGTGGTCTTACTGGGATCTGTCTTGACAGGTAATCTATTACACGATGCATCCTGGGCCTACGTCTGCCTCTTGCCTCAAAATGCAGGTAGAAGTAGCAATCAGAAAAGCATCGTGCTGGCTCCTTCTTTTTTTCACTGTATGTATCTGTTTGCATCACTTGTGTTATGTCCAGGAGCATTAAGAAGCTATGTACGTGTAAAGCTTAGGATCTGCGGGGAAAGGGAAAGAAACTGTGATTAGATTAGACTCTGCAGAAAATTAAAACACTGAAGCTCCACAACTAAATTCTGAAAATCAAATATTGACAAGAAGATAGTCCATAATAATCTCTTCAGCATTTCTGCTCTGCCAATTATGTGCTAAAAATACTAAGAGCCCACATTTCACTTGAGGTAAAATTACCATGCAAGTGACATTTCCTCCTGCATCTCATGACAAGACTTTGACTTGGAAGTCACAAACAATCATAAGAGTTTGTTAAATCCTTGCCATTTCCTTTTTACTCTGCAGCCTTGACATAACACCATTAGAAATTATAACTATAAATCCACTGCTCAGCAAAACTAGGTAACAGTGTATCTTCCAAAGAGCAAGAACTCACAATGGGATATTCAAATGCAGGGAAGCAAACATGCTTGAAAATACATGAACAAGTTTACATCCTGCTGAGAAATGGAGAGGTGGTAGGAAAGTTGCATTTGTGAATGCACACGGAGATGATGCAGCCCGTGTGGTTACACAGAAACTATCGCTGGGGCCTGATGCCAGTACGGCAATGAGCTTTCTCCAAAGCCAGCTCTCGCGTTGACTCCAATCCTCCTACGCACTAACGCTACCGCCTTCCACAGACTCTGCTGCCCTTCTCACAGATCAGGTATTTGTACACGTCCTATTCAAATTCCCTCTCCAGAAAATTCTGTGAACCTGGCTGTAATTATTGATTCCAGACCCCATCCTTCTTGAACTGAAATAAACGTCACGCTCCCAAGACAACAGGCCTCTATTCATTTTGTAGGGGCAGATGGCCTTCACTTTGGGTTTTTTTTTCTCCTTCTCATCAGATCTGAAAAATCTAATTCCTAACAGATCACAATGATAATACTTTTGTATGCTTTGGTCAAAAGCTCAGCTATAAACTAACATAATTACCCATTTAATGAATATAGTACCGGATGCATTAAAACCATATCCTTCCAAGTCACAGTGCAAGTTGTATTTCAACAGCAAAACAACTATGTCAGTGGCAGAAAGCTGCCAACTGTCCCCGTTTCAAAACCAAACAAAAAACAACCAAACAAACAAAAACCTGGGGGAAAAGTATTTCCACAGGGTATACTGAACTTACACCTCAAATCAAAACTAAAATATTAAGATTTATTGTAAATATTTTGATTACTTAGAAATACAGACCATACAGACCAGTATCCTGCCAAAAGCCTGTCACAGTCACCTGAAATAATTTTAATATTAAAAAATACTGCTATAGGATACAACGTTCAATGAGGATTTAGAACTCATTGTATTCTTACCGTTTTAAATGAAATGTCTCATCAGTGATGAAGCAAAAGGTGTAACAGCAGAGCTACCAAAAGAACCATTTGACTTTATAATAACGTATGGAATACTACATGTACGTCAGGTATGTAATATACATTTGCTTGCTTAGGTGTGATTTATTTAATACAGATCAGACATCTCTCTCATAATGCAAGTTTTCTGTTTAATGAAGCAAGGAAGAATAGCATTAGACAGGAGCAAATAAAACAGGAAATTCTTTCTTACTACGTAAGAAATTTATAGCTATTGGTAACAACTTAGTGTGCCTAATCCAAAGTAATTCCTCTGTTAAGCTATACTTCCCTTTATTAATGAATATTTGTCTGTCTTTGTGCCAAACATGCCCAACAAAAACAAAAAGCAAATGTTGCAAAGAGCAACAGAAAATGCTGAATGAATGTGTCAGCACATAATTTCTGCAGGGCAGTCTGGTGGTACCAGCTCTTTTTTGATACAGACAATAACGTTCCAACAAAGCCATGATGTGCTTATGCTAAAATCATTTTAAACTCTATTCATATTTAAATAAAATATTTGCTGTGGAAAAGATAGGAACTTGGAAAAGTGTAAAGATTTCTTCTTCTAGACTACAACTTGCAAATATTTCTCAGTATAACACTGATTTAAAATCATTGCCATCTAGCAGCAAATTACTTACCTGGGGAAGTGAGTAGACTGAATTCAGTCTGGTTCTGAGGGAATAAAAATCTGAGAAAAATCCGTTCAAACCCACGTTGGACATCTCATTAGGTAGGCTGAGGATTAATGAGGCTGCACATTTGTTCCTAGAAATGGTCTTTGTCTCATTACAGGTAAGACACATTGACAAAACAGTATATAAAAATTATATAGGGACTGTCCTTGATGTTTCTGTTTCCTACAGAGGGGACTTCTCTGCTCAAGTGCAGCAGTCAATAATATTCACATGCAGTTAAAATTAATCTTAAAGAGGTGTGACAGATTTTATCCTTCATCACTTTTAAGTTTGTTAAGATTAATGAAGCACATTTCCAAACCTGATGATGTATTTACTCTTTACATCCATGTGCCACGTTATGAATAAAGACTGTATGGAGTTATTGCTATTACTATGTATATATTTTGTTACAAACCAAAAAATAACCCTTGACTGAAGCAGTTGCTTAACTTCATACGTAACCAACCTTTGAAGTTTTCACATCTTAGATCTCTGGGGTTTTTTGTTTGTTTTTGTCATCAGAATATAATGTAGCTTTAATCACCTCAATGTCATCACTTAATGCCAAATTAAAATGTAGCAGCTGTTGCCTATCACCAGTGTGTGGCATGTGTTCATAATACCGTGTGTACAAGATGAAGAATTTAGTATATGCTGGTTTTTTCTGCAGTGCATCGTACGTATTGTTATTCTCTCTCTTGCCAACAGCCAAAATGAAACATTGAACAGAAGACAGGAACGAGTAACTGAACTGAGGCCAGTCTTCAGCTTTTCTCTTGGCATACTTTGCTCTTTCTTGATACTCTTTATGAAATTAATCCATCTCACTATCACATCATGTTTAATTAGTATTACCAATGATTCTCTGAAGTCTTTTAAAATCAGAAGTTTCTAAGACGTATCTCCACATCTTGGCCATGTGATCTATTCTCCTTTTCCTTTACACTCCATTTATTAAACACTGATACACTGTCAAGTAATTTTCAGACTGGAAAGGTTTTAGATAATTACCAATCCCCAATATTTTCATTATTCATTCAGTTTTACATCACTTGCCTGATATTTTCATTACTGTTGCTCTATTCTGAAGGAAAAAACCCGTACCAAATTAACCCTACTGATGCTCTGTAACTCTCAATATCACCTCACATCCACCCAGACTCAGCCTTAGAAAGCTTTCTTCCACACCCCAGGCACTAGGATGTACAATGCTGTTCCGTTAGGGTTAGATAAATGAAAACAAGAGTATCATCAGCATATTATAACTCAATCTTAATCAATGTCTGCTTCCTAGCGCCTTCAACTGCTCCACGTGTAAACTGTGAAACCCAGCAGAGTCCCACTTACAAAAGCCTGGTGAGGCAGAAAGCAATCGGTGAACTTCCCTCTTGGATCTCCTCTGACACAATCCGATAAATTAAGCTCTGCTTTGTGTACTGGGTTACAATGCCGTCACAAATCAATACAAGAGCAACACCACCTACAAAGCAGGCTGCAATCCCAATCCAGTTGCCACAAGACAACAGAATTCTCTCTATTTTTGGGGTAATAAAATCCACTGCCGTTTAATAATTGTGATGTGATTGGATGCAGCAATTGCTCCGTGTGAACCCTGCTGTTAACGAAATCTGAATGAAGCTGCTGCCCCACGAGGCCTGCAGAAAGGAGGCCTTCAGCTGTGCTGGTAGTAACCTTCTGTACAGCTTGAAGCAGGATCTCTTTTATTCTTTTATTACTACATGAGTGTGCAGCCATCACACAGTAGGACTCCCAGTCCCAACTGGGAGCTTCTACTACTCTGAGATAAATAAAATATGTGATTAATAATACACATTAGAGTAACATCAGTACTTCATAAGAAAAAGAAAAATACACTCCTGGAGAATAAGCACGCACTTTACACTAATTATACTTAGCATTCTGTTTTTCTTCATACTTACAAATAACAGCAACAGGACAAAAGATGGCAATTTTAATTATAAAGCAGCTTAATAATTTTATAAAGGGAGCTGTACTCCTGCTGTACATCACAGCATAATGAATTCCTTTTGAAATGGGAGAAGGAAAGAATAATCCCAGAAGCTCTAACAGATAAGATGAAATGCCATCCTAATGCAATTTGCATCTTGTTCCCGCCATAATAAGTAGCTATTTTTGTTTAGCAAATTGAATGCTGCGTTGTTCCCAATAACCGGAATGAGTGTGGACGGAGAAGAATCTGCTTACATGGGAATAATTTTTATGTAATTAAGTTGTTTATTGTTCACATTGTCTGTGCAGCCTATGAACGCCAATACTGAGCATTCAGCAGAACTTAGACAAACCATTAGCCTAACTTGAACAGTGGGAAGGGATCAAAGAGACCAGATATAGTTTCAGTAGCTTTTTGAATTTTACTTTAATTCAGTAGAGTCCAGCCTACAAATCTCAGGCAATTTGACAGAGTGCAGGTCTCTTGTACTTATCTATCTCTATCTGACTTCATAAATCCTTCATATGTTTCTGCCCAAAAGTTTAAGACTTATACCTTAGTGACTGCCTCCGGATGAGAGTTATTTATGGCTGTCAGTATTCGAAAACCGGGTTTAGTATAAAAAAAAAAAAGACTGTCTGGCAAGACAGCTGAACTGTGAATGGGTCTGATGGATTCCTCCGAACTCTAACTGGTTACAATTTTTACATGCAATATGGCTATAGATGTAAGATTTGAGATCTTACAATTAAAAAAAAATGCTCTACAGTGCTAAGAAATTGAACCATGACTTGAAGATGGGTACGTTTTTTCTGCTTCTGTATATACTCATTACTTTTTCCACCTAGTGTTTAATTAAGTCCATATATTAACTGCTTTCAATAGCACATTCTCCACAAAAATAGCTATTGAACATATGACTAAGTTCATGTGCTTAACAGTAGAAATCACTTCAGCAGTAGTGGGACATAAAAAAACAACAGTGGCGGGGAGAAGCTGCACTATGTGGCTGCTAAAGAAAGCACAGGAGTGCGTGCACGGGCCACCGGATGAAGACACAGGTAAAGACCAGGAATCTTGCAAGAGTCCCAAGATTTTAACAATATGCCATCAGAAAGAATGATGGTGGATGCTACCTCAGTGCTCAAAGAACTAGTAAGCCCAAGATAAACATGAAAGACACTAGAGTTCAAAGCCTGGCTGAAAACAGAGGCACTGTTTTCTCCAGAAGCAACTCCAGTTAGAAGTGTTCCCCTTCCACCTATTTTGCCAGGGTTTTATTTGTTTTGTTTTAACCCAGATGAGTTTGCTGATCCAACTCACAACATGACTCCATAAACAGTTGTGTTAGTACAACTGAGGGAGCACTATGCTGCAGCATGGCACAGAAACAAACGGCTCTGGATGTGACAGGAACTCACGCTGAAGGGAAGAGATCGTCAAACGAGGGCGTCTCTTCCACCTCAAGGAAAGTGCAGCATTGTTTTTATCACCTGTGACATAGTTTGATCCAGAAAAAAGGGAAGCTGTAGCTTCATTTGTAGCTGAAAGGTAATCTGACTTTAAACTCCATCATGAACACAGGAAGCAAAGTTAGGAAAAAATATTGTCAAGCCATGATATATCTTCAAGAGAAATAAAACAATTTGGATTATGACAATAAAGCTTTAACTTGTTATAAAACTGAAACCCTCTTACTCTCTGATGGTGAAAGTGCAAACAATTCTGTAACAAGTGGAACACAAAGAGCTCCTTGCCTCTTATTTGACTATCACAGAAACTATCTGCAGCACTCAAGAGGGTATGGGTAGGTTCATTCCTTGCTGGTCCTCAAAAGGAAACTCAGTGTATTATCATATGGACTTCCAGCCACAGCTCACCAGCAGAAGACCTGTCTTAGAGATCCGCCGTATCTTTCATATAATCACACAATTCCTATAGATCTTGGTGGGCAGAATATAGGCAAAGTTTAAGAGACAACAGCAACCACACAAGTATTTCTAACTCCTATGAAAAGGCAGATTCAGCTGTACTTACATTCTCATCTCAGTTACACGATGACCTACTGAAGGTATAAAAATGCTTGACATATCCAGAATGTTCAAATCCCTGTCCACGAGTATCACCATAATTCCCAAAATCATCTACAAAAAGATAACAGCAGCACGAGATGTATCATACCCTTTAACTGTGAAAATATCTGCAGTGAAGCACATAAGAAATAATACCAAAAAGAGTAATTTCATTTCTTTCTCTTATCATGCTCAGGTTTTTAAACACAGTAACTTCAGTCTCCATTAGAAACTCCTTATTTCTCTTCCCTCAAACTAGCTGCCCAGAGCAGGCAAATTTCTTAGATCCAATCTGAAAGTTTTCACAACTTCTGTTGCTGATAATTTTACTAAAAATATGTTTTAGTTACAAAGTTTAACCAACAGTTTTCTGATCCCACATTTCTACTATTCCAGGATGAGTCTCCATGATCTGGGCAACCCTCTTTTTTACTGAGGCTTTCTCTGCAAGTCTAAATGAGCTTAGACTTCTGATGAAGAGTTTATCCCTACTGGACACATACAAGAGCAGGTGTTTGCAGAGACAAAGCACAGCCTTTTCCAAATGACTTGGCATCGGAACACACTATTTTAGTCAACTGGAATACACTATTTTACAATTCTTCAGTTAGAACAGCAAAGCACTGAAAACCGACGATAACAGACTTGCTTACCTCTCTGCTTCACAGTAGCCATAATATCCCAAATTTTGCTCCAAGCAGCCAGCTCCTAGTTCAGTTCTGGAGCAAACAGTGCCAGTTCATTGGCCCTGTACTGTGTTCCACTGACCAGTCTGGCCAGGATACTGGGAGCTCAAAGAAAGCTGCAAAATACACCTAGACACAGGCTAAATTACCTGTGCTCAGTTTGATGCTCCCATGGCACCAAAATAAAAGTGTTCCGACTCCATACCAAGCTGCGTTTCCTTCGGCAGGTAGCAAAGTCAAACTTTACTGAAAGAGAGAGACCACACAGAGCAATTAGAGCAAAAGACAGAGGTTAAAAGTCTGGAATACGAACGACAAGGCTTCGCATTTACGATGCTCAAGTGGATCTTTATATTTTGCTCATTTGTTAGTTCATTCATCAAGTTTCACCTTATTTACAATATTTTAATTATAATAAACAGGGAAGAGACTAATGATTTGCATTATTATAAAAGGTATGAAAAATAATTTGCACCTGTGGTTTTTGTGTTTAATTTCCATTATTTCAAAGGCATAAATTTTGTTAAAATCAGACAAGACTTCACAGGCTATTTGAATCATCTCAGTTTTAATTGTAATTAGTTATTAAGTGATAGAATTATCTTTGTATTTTCCTTACTGTCTAGGCAAAAGTAATCTGTACATTATTGAATAAAACAAAAAAAAATCAGTTTAGACCTCAAACGATAGATAATTCAATGCTTTAAATTCTTTCAAGGGAAACAAACACCCAACAAATCATATATTTTTCACCTTTAAATTGATTTTCAATATTGTTCTGCTTTATTTGCTCTTTCCACATGATTTCCTCTGTTTCCTCTTTCTATTGCGTTTCTTTTTCTGACATGTAATTTCCTACTTGCTTTTATTTCACTTATTCTACTATTTTTTTTTTCAATTATTTTTTCTATTATTTCATCTTCTTTTCTGTTTGTCAATTTTATGCAGTTTTTTTCGTGTGGCTTAGTGGGTTGACATGCCTTTATTGTTGCATTTATTCTTATTTACTTTTTTGCTTTCATTGTTCTACAGATGAGACGCTATGCCAAGTCAAATCCCTTTTCAAATTTTCTTTGAATAAAAGATGAGCTGCTCTGGAATTCTTCCAGATGCAGCTGCCAAAACGAACGGGTCCAGCTCAGCTTCCTTTGGATTACATTCTGAGAGAGTTTCACTACCACTCTAGCTGTAAGAGGAATACAGGAACTTTACCATGAATGTCTCTTTTGTCATTTTTGGTACCTTTAATTATCTCAGTCTATTGTATTTCAGATGCAAAACTAAGTGATAAAAAAAAAAAAAAAAACAGCTTTCTTGTGCTGACTTTTGACAAATACCTACTGATGGAGACCTTTGAAAAACAGTACTTGTGTGAACAGTAAAACCAAGCAAGATTGAAATCTTGCAGCTCTTGTCTGGTGGGATTCTCCTGTGTCTACTGCTTTGGGTGTTTTGGGGCGTTGGTTTTTGTTTGTTTGCTTATTGCTTGCCTTTTTTTCCCCCTTTCTAGCACTTTTGCCTCCAACTTGTACAACTTGAATATTTTCGTATTTCTAGCGTAGTGTCAAACCTGTTTAAAATGTGACAACAGGTTCTGAAGTTTTGATTCAGAACTCTTCTCACCTTATCTAGTGCTTAATATCATTGCTGGTAAATTGAACACTCCTGACATTCACAGGCACACAATTATTTTCAGTCCTGCCTTAAAAAACAGTTCTTCCCTTTCTGATAGGGAGGATGTTTTTTTTTTATTATAAACAGAGTAATCTTTTCAATACCATTAAAAATACACGTAGTTGGATCAAAAAATTCCTTATTTCTTACAGAAAAGGTCAAATCTGCACTTAAAGACTGTGTTTAATAGCTGTAAGTTACCTGTGAAACATTATGGCATACCTGAATAAAATACATTCCTTAAATGCTTACTACTGGAACATGAATTATTAGACTAAACAAACCTTGCACCAGTACAAGATTTTGACCATTAACATGAGTTTGTGAATGTCAAACATGTTGATGGATCCCTCTGCGTGCACCTAAACTATTATATCTACATAAACCCTGGATGTTTTTACTGCCCGTGTACAGAGAAACTGCAGATTCCTTTAGTGCAACTTCTTTTATCATCACATCTAACTGATGGGCACAGAAATCTCTAAGGAGACTGAGACTTCTAAGGAGGGATTCAAGTGACTTTCACTTCTGCTGAAAGTACAACACGTGTGCACGTGCCAGAATTCCTTGGAGTGCACACAACCACCATATATGCAGACCATGGGCCATTTATATATATTTTTGTCCCAGAAATTCTATACTAAAATATGTTAGTTGTAAACACATAGGTCTGATTTGTGCTTATAATCATAACATCTCCTGACACAAAACAGGTATTTGGACATGTACTGCTGAAAGATTTTGTGGATGCTTGAACATCAAATCCTATATAGGCTCAGAAATAAATATCTGAGCTATTTTTGAGTTGTTCTCTCATTAAGGTGAGAAAAAAACCCAAACCTCACAATGCCACGGTAGCACTCTGCTTTGATTCTTGAGCACGTATCACTGCAGGTACAGGCACTGCCTTGTTCAGCTCTAGCTCAAACAGTTCTGCATGGCACCACACTGGCATAGCTTTGCATCTTTACATTACAGACCATTCAAAGATCGATTTCTGAACGGTCTAATATAAGCTAATTACGTTTTCTTTTGCTCTACCTTCACTACAGAGACAGTATTTTTCTTCTCTTTTGAGTGACTGTTTCGGCTGCAGAGGTATCAGTTTACACCAGGTCTGTCTTGTGCCATGTCCTGTTCTGCAGACTTCTAACACCACCACCCAACTGGACGCCCATCAGTTAGTTTATCAACAAGACAAGTGCTCCTGGATGAATTGCTCATTTAAGGATCGATCCAGTGGTTGCCCTAAACCTGAAGTGATAACTGGCTTTTTAAGAAAAAAAAAAAAACAAAACAGAAGCATTTGAATCCTGCCCTAGTTCATTTGTACCTCTGCTACGCTGTGCTGCAATACCACTGAAAGCCACAACGAAAATTAATTGGTAATGCTCCATCATGAATGCCTCCAGGTGCGAGAAACAGCAGTAGCATAATGTCATTCCCAAGGCACTTCAGGAGAATAACACCACAGCTAGTAGGCAGTAGAGCCAATCTCCACAGTAGTTAAAAACACTTTTTCTTTACGTTTGGCAAACAGCTTCTTGGAAAGGAAAACACCAGCTTGTACCTGAATGCTCCTGAATCTATTCAAGCCTACCTGTAATGAATAAAAATGTCAATCAATATATCTGCACGTTAGTTTTTGAAAAGCAAAACACAGAAAAAGTTGGATGCAAGACAGCATTACGTCTATAAATGCAATGAACAAAGAACATCTAGATGCAGAAGATGCATTGTGCATCAACACATAGCACTGACAGATACCAATTTGCACACATGGTACAATGTGATACAGAAACAATGAGACAGAGTCAAATATGTATGCGGAAAGTAAAACAATTGCAGTGAAACAGAAACAAAAAGTTTCTGCATTTGACTTCCAATACTAAACCAAAACAAAGTGTATGTTTACATGGCTTGAGGAAAAACAGCTGGTAGCTTGCTTCTGGTCTGTTCTCACCACTTCTACATTCTTCTCCAATGACACTTACGGTCTCCCAGGTCACCAAATCCTGCTCTAATCCTGGAAAACGTCTTCCCTTGGAAAAATTACTTTTTTAAAATATATATTTTTTTAAAAATGGAGAAATGAGTTCATAATCTCCAAGAAACAGGGAAGAAATAAAACCAGTTCATAGGGGAAAGTCATATAACACAACAAACTATGAGTACTGTTGTAATTAACTGCTCCATTCAAAACTGAGAAATTGAATATTATATTCTTGGCTAAGTTTTTATACAAAAGAACCCTGAAATTCTCTCATTCATTCTTAAATAAGTTCACTAAATCTTTAATACTAGAAATGTGCATTCCAATACTCCTATGTTCACAATCATGTATATATTTTAGGTGCCAGATTCAATGCAATGAAACACAACAGACAGACAACACACTTCCCGCATGAGGAGCAGGAGGGACAAAACCCATTTGTTTTCTTCATTGGTTTTCATCCGGAAGACACATTTCAGAATGCAAATGGATGCTGTCTTCTGGGCTTCCGTGTCCCAGATGCCTTTTCTTTCTTTGAGTTCAAGACAAGAAACTCTCATTCTTTTGCATCCTTCGCTTTTTCATTCTTCCCGTCATACCTCTACCCAGCCAGCAGTTACAGATAACGCGGGTTAGCAGACAAAGTTTATATGTATCAAAATTACACTCTCCTTAGGCCATACTTGAACATATTGCTCATTTGTCCTGTTCCCCAGATCAAAAATAAATGCATCGTGATAGGTTTTTCACGGCCACCTAGCTCCACCCATCAGAAATGCTAACTGAAACGAAATATGCTACAGGATAAATGTAGTAATTTAACTCATTTCTTTCTACAAGCCAAATATTTGAAAGCTGTGTCGAGCACTTCCCTACTTACAGAATTTGACTTATGGGGCTATCACCTCCTGTGATATTACTGAAGAAAGAACATATTAAATGGTGTAACAGATTTATATGATTTTTTTGTAGTGGCTCTGGCCATTATTGACATTCTTCAATTATCAGTGACCTTTATGTTCTAGGACAAATACTATTCCCTGGAGTAGCCACTTAGAAGAAAATCTAATGTGCTGTTCCTGAACATGTCATTTTTATGCTACTTTAAAAAAGAAATGCTGCTTAACCAGCTAATTGCACAAATTGTATGTCATCTAATGATAGCTCTCCTCTCTAGGAAACCTACAGTAAATTAGCTCTGCAAATGAGATGGGGCAATTCCAGTGTTTTCTGGCAGCCTGTAAATGATAGATGTTCCTGGCATCTAGCAATATTTTTACTTTGTTTCCCAAAAGCTGTAAACTCATTAGCATCTCATCATATTCTTGAACGCAACACCCCGCAGCATGCACTGGACATCTGGGAAAAGCGGTAAAAGCAGATTAATCATTGCCTTTTTGTGAGATGGTGGAAACACAGGAAGGATCTCTCTACACCTGGCAAGTATATTTTTGTTCTATTCTTAATCTTTAATCCCGTTCTCTGTTCAAAGTAACGATAACAAGATGCCCAATTTCTCATGCAGGACACATTCCAGGAAGAAGTGAATTCATCAGTAAATGTTACAAGACTGAGGTGGTGAGTTTTCCCTCTGTCATCACCGTGTCTATAATGATTTTTTGCTGGACATGACCAGTCAGGTAAGGGCCTTACTTTGGCATAACTAGCTAGGGTATGGGCAATCTTTCTTCCAGGAACACTCTGTGTCTTTATCATTGAACACAGGGAACTCGCTTGCCCGCTATGACCGGAATCGAGTCCCTGATGGGCATTTATCTGTCAATGCCCATTGCAAACCACACAAGATCAGAGGATCTGATGAACGAAGAGTGTAAGGCAGAACCAATGCTCAGGTGTTAAGACACAATAACAGCTAATAAAGTTGTCTCTTTAAATATGCTTTCTAGTTTGTTAAACGATATACCTCCTAGCAGCAACAGATTTTGAAGTGACTTTTTAAATGACATCATCAGTTATCAGGGAAAAAACGTTAGAAGTGGCAGGCAGGAACTTTATCTACTAGATCGGATCGACCAAGCTTTGGGGCCATTTCTGTATCATGTGCACAGAGAGTTTCTTATCAGAGGACCACAGCCCCTATTCCATTTCTGAGACTGTATGTCAAAAGTTTATACCAGATGTTCATGTCCTTCATTTAAATACAGATTTTTCACTGTCAAATTATGCTCTAGCTGCTCTTAAGAAATCGTGAACTGGTTTCTGCTATGACAAGTTACCGTATTTTAAAATGTTACTGATGGGAACTGTGCATAAGCAGCAAAACCTACACTATATTTTAAAACATGCCAAACAATACTTGCAAATATATCTTTAAAGATATCTTGCAAATATATCTTTAAAGTCTATTTATCCAGCTGTGGACACAGCCCCCACAAGTGAGCTTTGTCTAAAGCTCTGGGCTATGCTAAATCAGGCTTCTGGAATAAGTTTAAGAAGCGAAGTCAGAAACCGGTATCAGTTTGTATTCCTAACTGGGACCATAGTGAATTCACATATAGCGGAATCATATGGCAACGTACTTTGAGGAGCAAGAGCCTGAAATCTTTAAACTTTATCAAAATTTCCTAAAGAAACATTAAGCAAGACTGCGTAACAAATATTACTTATCCAGATCTTGATTCCAAATGGTAATCACAAAGTTACTAAATTGCAATTAAAGCCTGGTGGATTAATAAGAACATGGAATGTTGGAGGAAACAATAGACAGCCTATAGCCCTAATTTATGCTAAATAAATTTTTACAAAATCGTTGTTTCCTTACAGTCAAAACAATTCACAAAAGTATCTCTTGGAGAAAGAAAAGACCCTCTCATTTCTTGACATGTTTATCTTTAAGACTTCAGCTTTACACTCAGGAGACTTTAATTAAGTATCTACAATTAGACTGAGCAGAACTTATAGCCCAGTTCCTCCCACACATTCCTCCACAATAATCACACATTTCAGCATAGGCTTATCTTCCCCTAAAGCAACTTTCTGAAGATATTCTGTTGTTACAACTTAAGCTGTACAGCCAGAGCAAACTAGAAGCAAATCTCTAAACCCCAGAAGTTGACACTGGTGAGGATCACCCGGGTATCATCTGCTTTAGTTTCCAGAATTATCACATTATTATCTACACTAGCTTTACTCCCCGCAATACCCAAGAGAAAAAGCTATGAAGAATCTTTGATGCTTGGGACTTACACGTACATAACACAAAAGCTTCCTTTTGTTTTAAAAACAAAAGTAAGAAGACATCCCAGAGATGCTAAGGCTTCTTTTCCACTGTGGAAAGAAAAAGCAGAAGAGTTCTGCCCTCTCCAGAAAATCCGCTCACTGGTTAACACTGGCCAGACATCCATTTATTTACCTAAATGGTGACCTGTTTTCAGCTTCCACTGATTAAATAACAGCAATGTTCATATGCTGGGTTTCTTAAAGTGGAATGTTCTTGGCCTCTTTTTTCTGCAGCAGAACAAAAAAACCCGGAAGCTACACTTCCAACACATTCCTGAAACCCCCTGCTGTCACCTCTTCCATTTCTGCCCCAATTACTTAAATTAGTCTTGCAATTTGAGGTGATGTAGGAGTCTTCTTGCAACTACTGATCACAGAGAAAATGAGCCAGATACACATCTGATGTACACACATGTAAATCTACACCACATGAGTATCTGACCTCCAAACACGTTATATCCCAAATCTCTGTTTGTGTGTTACTGAAAAATTACACAAATATGTGTTTAGTAGGTATGGTTATATCCAGCAGATACTTTAAAAATAAAAGAACAAATTTTTTTCATCAGATAATTTCAAAGAACAAAGGCCAGTGATCAAAGATTTTCACTGTTTTACCTATGCCTCTTTTAATAAAAATATGACCTCAACAAATAAACACACAACAGCGTCTAATTTTTAAATTACTGAAGAGTAATTTCATACAATAAAATATTTTTCAGAGATATCCTGATGAATAATTACTGTCATATCTCAACAGTGCAATTCAAATCAATAACATTACTGGAACTAGAAGCCAACATACTGCCCTCCGGTCATGCTAAATGCAAGTTATTTCCCAAACTGCTGAAGTCAGAAGAACAAAGTTATTCCTTTACTACAAGAACCTACTTTTACTAAATAGTGAATATAACAGCACCTGATTCTCATGTGTGTCTTTTTGAAGTAGAGAACTCTGATCCTCCACCAAAGTAAGGGAGGCAGACACTGTAATCATGAATTATATCGTTAGAGAGAGCAAATTATGTATCAGCGACCAAACCCAAATAAGAGGAGGAAAACTGACACAAAGAAGGAAACCACTCCCTTCACTTGCTCCCCCTGCTGCAGAGATAAAACAGGAATTGATCTTTTATAATTTAAATTAAAAGCAGGAAGAAGGGAAAAAGCATGACATTCTGGGAACATTCTCCTTTGACTCGGATGATGCAGAGGATTTTACTCCCACATAAAACAGAGGTCACTCCTTACATAGTGGTAATATTTAAAATGTCTTCAACACTTCATAAGCATAGAGAAAGAGATGGTTTAGGCAAGATGATTTAAACAAAATATAAATTGATAAAAAAACCAGAGAAAAGAAATATAACATATAATTGCAGAGGGAAATACTCTGTTGCCTTTACATTATATATTTTTTGTATTTCATAGGCAGCCTTATTTAGCTGCAAAAAGTTAAATACTGCTCAGATTGAATAAATGACCTCAAGTGATCAGTGTCATCATTAGCCCATGTTTTACCTGCTTTAATTTTTAGAATACAGGTCTTGGAAACAAAGGTATAAAGGCTATCAAGCTTACTCCTTAGGGTAAGATATTTTCTTAATGGGCAGCAAGTTTTGCCAGACTTGTGCTGTTACGTAGTATTTTCCCTGGCATTATGTCAAGGAAAGGTTTTAAGGCTTACGTTAAGAAATTATGTTTAGAGTGATGCTAGGCCAGGCCCTGAGCTGTTCTTAATCCTTCATATGTCTGTTGACTCCCACAGAGCTCCGCTAATTCATAGCAGCTGGGCAGCTGTCCTATTTGAATAATGTTTTATCCCTTAATCTGATAAGGGAGTTCTTCACCTAAAGCCATGTGGAGTCAGGCATGCATCTGGAAGAAAAAAGGAAAGTTCAATCCAAGACCAGGAACTGAAAATATTGACATGTCAAACAATATCAACAACTCCAAGCCCCGTGGAGCCCTAAAGTCTGTGTCCCAAAGGAAGTCTCATGGTCGTCCAGATCAGGTTCTCAGGCGAGAGACCCACACACAAGTACAACCCAGCATAACGCACATCGCCATCACTGATAGTGCTGCGGCCTACCTGAGACAAGGGGCTTGCTCGTACGGTGAAGGCCCTGTTCTAGATGCCTGTGATAAATAAGGTGCAAAAAAAATGAAAAATGAAATCACTGAATTTACATTTCAAAGGTTTAAAGCATTTACTGGAAGTCATGGGATTGAAAAACCTTTAATCCTCCCTTTCTAAGTTAAATATGAAGAAATTCTCATTGTGAGCCCTGTCGTGTTACGGGGCCAAGTCAGTGGAAGGTTCTAATTGACTTCAGCTGTGGAATACATCAGGGATGACGAAGACACTCAAATGCTACAAAGAAAACTGATGAATTCTGTTTTAGAGACTGCATAACAAAAGGGCTTTGTGGAAAAATCATCTCACATCACTGTATAAAAAAGTGAACAGCTCAGAAAATATTCCTTCTCTTGGCGGCAGCAGCAGAATACTTGTACCAGTAAGGAAAGGGAGCAGAAGCCATCTTCTTTCTGATACATTAAATCTGTTTAACCTTGGACACATATCACTTACTCTGTATCAGTCCACGAAAACCAGACCTATTTCTGTGGTGTGGTTGAGAACAAAGGTTTTAAGAACTTTGAAATTCCTTCATGAAAGCCACTATAAATGACACTTGATACTTTTGGCATTTTATTAATTAGCTATTGATCAGAAGGTTCCAGGCTTTATGCAGCAGAAACTCACTGGCCCATGCACAGCGATATACTGCGGGGAAAAACCACACAAACGTATATCTATTGTTTCTTCCCCTCTCTTAGCTCCTTGTTAGAGAGAATTGGTTTAGGAACTTAAAGTTACATTATAAACCTTATTTTGCTAGCTGAAAACCAAATCATTTTACTATAATTAAAAGAAGATATCACATAAGCCTTGTCTTTTGGGGACTAAACTTGCTGGATAGCACTAGATACACAGGTGCACAGCTCCTCTACGGAAACACACAATACGCAGAAATATATACAGAAATAACAGAAAAGAGTAGTCTACACTTTAAGAATCATGACAGCTAGGACAGGGAAAAACCTGTATTTCCATATGCCTTACATTGTATATACTGATGAAAGTTTTGCTGTAGCTCATGATTACTTTGAGTTTATTTACTCAAATTACAATGCCCTTTGACAATCTCTGCTATTGTATTTAAAACATTTCACGTGAAATAAATACTGTCTTTTAAAATCTAAGAGTATTTTTTCCTGACCATTTTGGGTTATTTCTCTCTCATAAACTTAAGGTGCCTTATGTTAATAATGCCTCTCTAGAAAAATAATTGAGCTTCTTAATAGTCATTGTGATCAAATGTAAGACAGTTTCTCAAAAAAAGAATTTCAGGGTTTTCACAAAGAAAGACCAGATCACAAATGTTTCTCACATGTCAAGGCTTTCTGCCTACAGGAAAAAGGAAATATCAGCTCCCAAAAGACATGTCTTCACTTTTGATAACTGCAATCATTTAGACTTAAAGCAGCTGACCAGGGATATTCTCTGTGTGCGCGTGTACTTTGCTGCCATTGTTTAGAAGCACTCAAACCCACAGATAATTTGAGCCAATATTGACCTTTAAATACCAGTTACACCACTTTGAGATAAATGAGTGTTGCTACTTGAGAGCTGTGTGAGGCCAAGAGCAATGCAGGGACTGAGTGCCTGAGCTGGCAGCACAATCAGCAGTAGCTCTGATTAATGAATAAATACAGGTGGGACAAATGAGAAATAACTGAACTTTTTTTTTTTCCTAATGTCTCAGTCTAAAAAAAAAAAACAGAGGGAAGAGACAGAGACATTTTTAGCCTCTTTTCCTTTATCAGGAAACAATGAACAGTGGGCTCAGCTTGTCTAGCAGCAAAGCCATAATGAAGGTGATGAAGAGGATTTTTACTGCTGTTATTTTCTCTGTTGTAGTCCATCATGAAAATTTTAGCTTCAGACATTGACCAGGTTTGCTTGCAGCCCTTGTCAGCCTTCTCCAACCCGTTCTGGGACTGGCCCCCACTCATGTGGGCACTGTGAAAAATAATGGGAGCTCCTGGAAGAAGCTTGTGGTGGTCTTCATGCCACAGACCTACAAGGACCTACAAGCTGTGTTCCTTCAGCATACATTTTGGGAACATTCAAATTAAATAAGCCATAGATCATTGCAAGCTTACTCAAAGTATATGAGGTCTTAGATTTTCAACTGTCTTATGATTTTTAACATTACTCTCTTCTGTACTTATATTGCCCACTCGCTGTAATCATGCTAATATCATTACTCCTTGCATCTGAATTATCTTTCTGGACAAATTGCTGGGGCATTTAATTTAGTCTCTTATATCTAACAAAGACGCAACAAAACTGTAAAGGAATGCACTCTAAATGTGAGAAGAGGTCTTTGTTTTATACGGTACAAAATTAAGCACTGGAATTGTTTCCACTACTAAAACCCAGCAACACCAAAAAACACAACACAGCATGAGAATCAAAACCAAAAATATCTGGTGTTCAAATAGCAAGGAGTTTTCCAATAATGTTTTTTTCACCAACAAAAAGTTTGTAAATCAAGTATATGATAATACAAGATATCATAAATCAGCAACATTTTTGAGGAAGAACTTTACCTTCTAGGTAATGGGTGCCACTATTATTCACTTAAGAATTATTTGCAGTTTTCTTTATATCTCTGGTACTGGTTACTACCAAATGGAATAGTAGATTAGGCTCATTCCTCAGCTGCTCTGCACAGAAATTAATTTATACTTTGTATCTGTATATTGCAGTGAAATGTGGTAAAGTACTAAGGTGACCACAGAAATGCAATTAGGAAATAAAATCTTCCAAGAAAAAAAAAGAAGGTTAAAAGTTAATTGTATTTGTGAGTAGGAAGTATTAGATGTAAAGTACTCCTACTGCCATTCACATTTTAGTTTCAACATAGTTTAAGGTCAAATCATCTTAAATGTGATGTGACGTGCCGATAACATGCAAATTCTCTAATGTAATGTTACAAGAATATACATAAATATTTCAAACCTAAGTGGAAAGACAAACACAATTCATCTTGTCTCAACACACATTCTCTTTTCCCTGCATCATCCTCAGTAGTTCAAGACTATGATCTACTGTAGACATTTCCAAGAATATAAATCTTCCAGTAGTTGCTAATGATTCTTTGGCAAGGACAGAAAAAAATTAGAAATCTAGCTTATAAAAAAAAAGATCAACAAATTAAATGCAAATCCTGTTTACTTAAAAATCAAGAAAGTGCTTTGGAGATATGTCTGGAAGAAACAACTAATAGCCCAGCGTGGAAGTAACAGTGGACATGTTTTATTACTAATACAGCATTAATTACGACTATTGAAATGGATACCTACAGCAGGTCATGTAACTTAGTCCATATATCAAAACTACTCAAATAAATCCTTCCTCTTCAACTTATACATGGTCCTGAAGACTAGGATGCAGGAGAAGAGCAGATGGTGACATCTCTGACAGGAGGGGTCTGTCAGAGTTTTCATGATAATTAAAACACAAATATTTACACAATGAAGTATTTAAAATTCTATGGAAATCACTAAAAGGCACACACATATTTCCTAGTAGTTACACTGGATATAAAACAGAAGCTATGGAGAAGTAACGGGCTTCATACTACAGGCATTGCAAAATGCTCTTGGCCCACGACACGCAGTAAGATGGAAGCAGAAAAACAATCTCCTCTGGACGTGAATGTGTACCCTTGAGAATTTTCAGATTTCTGTTTTCCTCACAGTTTTCAGGTAGATGAGGTTAGCGCATGGAACTGAGTAGGCACACGTACATTATGTTAACATCAAGATTACTTGCACATATTTCCCAGGCAAACTCATTAGCTGTGAAACACAATAAATAGTATTTCATACATTTCCATCTACTTCAGTACTTTCCTTTATGATTATTTCAAAGATAGTGGAAACACCCCCTCAAAACCGTGAAGTAAAATTATGTGCAAAAATTCAACATGACCCTGGTTTACAAAGAACATATACCAAAGACACCAACGCCCCACACCACCTATGTATTCTCCTTAATTTAGAAATCTGGCATGCCCAGCAAAATGGACTGTCCTCATTACACTAACCCATCACTAATGTTTGACCAAAATGAAGAATATTCCAGTCACATGAAATTGTCTGATCTGTGCTTGAAAGTGTTATGTTAAAGACATAATATTAAATTCTCACATATAATATCTCTCACGTATAAGACTATTTTTATACATATATAGATATATAAATATATGTATGTTAGCAAGTATATGGTATCATTACAAATTCAGGGGGTTGCATATTTCTTGACACAAGTCTCAATCTAAGCAGGAGAGAACTCCCTAAGTATCTGACAATAACTAATGCTAATGTGAGGAGGAGGAGGAGGAGAAGATAAACTCTTACACTCTCTTCCCAACCTTTTTTCCATTTCTCCAAGAACTAATACAATTGTCATCTTCTCATCAGAAGAGAACACGATCTATTAGCTGCAGCTGAATAGCACTCCAGAGACGGTTATTTCTTCTTTGTGTTTCAAAACAGAGGTTCACTTTTTAACGATATGTGATAGAAGAGTGATGGGTTATCAAAACCTTCTACTTAAGATGAAGAAGCTGCTGCTGAATGGATGATAACAGGTAAGAGAGAAGTACTTCCATTTAGGGGCTCAAGTCAGATATCTAGGTAATTCAGCTACTTCAGCTGTAATTAACATGCATTACAGGCGTTAAGACTGCAATTATTTCTCAGTGAACCTCTATCATTTGTGTCTTTTACGAATATCGATATCTGAATGCCGATATTCACGTCATGTAACTTGTTACCGCTAACTGATTGGCAAAAGTAAGCTCATATAAATAAATGTATCTTCCAGCTATTACCATCATGCCATAGGTATAGGAATATGCTAGAGACTGAAGCAAGACTCCCAGCCAAAAAAAAGTAGTGAATATATTTTCCATAACAACCTTCCAAGACGGACAGTGGAAGAAAAAAACATAATGACCTAAAATAAAGATTTTGGAGTTTATAAAAGAAATTACAAGCTGAGGTGTTTGCAATATGTAAGACTGAACCTGATGGCTAGAAAATTGCAGTAAGCCTTATCACATATGTTAATCTTGTCATTCAAAAAGTAATAAATCTAAGAGAGATTAGACATAAATGACAAATGCTTCATCCTAAAAACTATATTTGTGCTTCCCCCCCAGAAATGATATTTGCTATAGATTATGTATCAGGTATTTGGCAGAAGATAGCTGCAGAGAACGTTCTCCAAAATGTCAAATTACACTGAAATGGAAGCAATCTGTTTTCTTTGTTACTTGGAATCCAAGCAAATCTCATAACTCTGAGATCATTTTATTTCCACCTATACTCTGAAAAGTTAACAATCAAAACATAAGAGCCTCATACAACCGGGGAAAGGACCTATCTAGACCCAACTAGTTACCAGTATTTGAAAATCTGGTAGATGCGTTAGCTAGAAATCTGTATGGAAGAGATGAAATAGCTTCATGGGGTTTCAAATGACCTCTCTTAATTAATCTGTTCCTAAGAGTTTATAATTGTGCAGACTGGGTTAATTCGATATCGTGAGATTTAAACTGCTCCAGTGTATTCTGTAACCAGTATCTGCCCGATAGTTGAGCAGAGCATGAGACACACCATCTTTCTGCTCTTTAATGGTTTCTTTCCCTTCCCTACTTGCATTTCATTTTTTCGGCTCTTTCTTCTATTGCCCTTCAGTTTTTCTGGGTTTATTATGATCATCATAGCCATAAATAAACAAACAAAGCACAATACTCACTGATTGCTATTTTATATGCTAAAATTCTAAGATACAGTATTTCAGAGACAGGGAAAAAAGTCTGATCTCCAGGATAGCACTTGTTCTATTTCTGGAGTAACCACCAATAGCAAAAATCACATTACAATAACAAAAGGCACATTTTTTCCAACGATGGTGAGGAAAGAAATATTCAAACTCTTCCTAATAAAAAGTTTTCTTAAACTCCTTTAGCCTTCTATTACATTGCTGAAGAAATCTTCTACAAGTTCTCTGAGGAATACTTGTATTTCTAGAGAAAGTACACACAGACCAGAAAAAAGAATCACACTGATTCACTTTCATCTTTGAACACAAAAATCCCAAAAGCTTCTCGACATTTTCACCTCTTCTTTTCTCTAACAATAGAAGCCAATTACTGTTGCTCTCTCTGGCCTCAGCCTTTTGGCCAACAGTGGGACCTCCTCCAGAAAAGATGGCTCCAGTCCTAATACATTCATCAGATTTGATGATTAACAGGCCTGGCTATTTTTAACTGAAGTGGTCATTGCTGCTCAGTCTCTCAAGCTTGACATACAAGCCTTGGCCATCTATTAACTGTAACTTATCAGGTCTGGATCCTCTCCCAGGGGAGAATATATCTGCACAGCTCTCTAGTTTGGCAATGTTCTAATGTATCTAAAATAGCAGGATTAGAAAATAATTTTGTGACTGTATCCAATCAAGGAAAAAAGAAACCATATGAAACCCTCTAAAATATAGTTTAAAAGAGATCGACAATGCAAACTTCAGAGCTCTAGGAGAGTTTAGAACAGATGAGTTCTCACGGGGACCTGAGCTGGCCCTCTAAGTAACCACAATCCTTCCCCCAAGCCCTCCCTTTTCCAAGGGGCAATCATGCTTGGATACACTACTGGAAAGCTTAAGAAACTCTGGAACAACGAAAACAATATGATGGTGACAGTATTTTCAGTTGCAAAAATGGATGACATCCGGAAGCCAAATGACGTATGCAGTGAAATTCTACCTCTATAAGAAGCAACGGCTAGTACGTCAAAAATAACATTTGAAGATTATGATGTCTTTATACATTTATAATGACCAAAAGCCCTGAAAGGAGACTCTGATTTCAGATTTGCACTTAAGCAAACCTCTAAACTATGTTGATGTAAACCCAAAAGGTTTTGAAAAAAAAACATAATCTTTTTTTTTTTTTTTTTTTTTTTCTGTTTTGTCCATTACAAATGTTGTATGTGCAGACCTCGGTGTTGTTTCAGGGCCTTGTCTCTGGACTTTCTGGCTTTTAAACTAAAGACTGCTCATAACATTTCAGAAGTTCACTTGGATTCAGATCAAAATGACAAAAATTCAGCAAGTGAATGAAAACAAATTCTCAAAAATTAATAGCCTCCTTGCAGCAGTGTTAAAAATGGAATTCCTTGGCCTCTGCTAGTGTTGTTTTGGTATGTCACACACTGTTATATCCATCATGTTCTGTTATGTTAATGTGTTGAGATGAATCGCAGCAATGCCACAGCAGCCAAGGAATGTCAAACACCAATACCTCGACACCAAGTGAGAAACAGGCCTTAGATATGCTTAAACCTTTTGACTCACCATCGTACATTCCACAAAAACACATCATCCAAGTTCCACACACTTACTAGAAGTAGAAAATAAGGTAATTTTCCCTTGAGGTGGATTTAGATTTAAGTGAAATAATTGTAGAAGTTGAAATACTGTAAGGTTTCATCTTTTCAGAGTATCATCTTCCCATTTTAAAGACAGGTATATCAATTTATTCACCCTGCTGTCATGAAAAAGTTAGTCACTGAGGTCTGAAGAAGGAACGATGGAAAGTGACAAAGAAAATGCATGTTTTGTTTCCATGATGTAACATGGAGGTTTTGTTACCTTCAATGAGGTAACAAAACAATAGAAGTGTGGAATTCTCTCTTCTACTTCTCCTAATGGATTATCAGCAACAACTAAACCAGAAAATTATTTGAAATAACGTACTCAAATTTATGTGACAAAAGTACCTGTAATTTTAACACTGAGTCATGCCACCGATCCAGCTTTACCTTCTTTGAAAACATCCACCAAAAAGCCTCCCACAAACAAACAAGCGTGTGTGTGTGTTTAAACGCAGACTGGCAAAGCAGACCGACCTGTGATTCCATTCCGTGACTACTGCTATTTTTCAATTCCTAGCAACTCTGCTAAACGCAATGGCTCCCGATATTCCAGCAATCCCGTGTGCTGTACTGACACCACCTCCAGTTTAAATATCTCCCAGGACGTCTAACAGAAAGTCTTCATTTGGTCATTTTATTGGGTGATTTACATCTGTAGTCAAACCACCTCATTCCTTCAGAGAGTGAATACATTCATCTGTATTCACACTGCTTTTTCTGGCAGACCTGAAGCAGAATTTCCCTTTCCCCAATTTCGGCACACAGCCATGCAGATGTTATCCTCCTTTTGCAGCATGTCCTCCAGGAAACCGCCCCGTAAGGAGTCAACGGCAAAGACTGCGATAGCGACTTCACAGACTCTGTAAAATATTCCACTGCAAGTGTTAACCTCACACTGCATTTACATTTGGAAAGTTAGTCCTCTTGAACTCACTCCAGGCATTATACAGACTCGGAGGGCTAGATTTAATAAGAACAACTTGGTCAGAGTAGCTTAAATTTATACAAGTACAAAGGGAAGTCATTAGCGATGCAGTTCACATAAAAGCCATGCATTTATGCATTTCGATTCTGCCCCTTTTTCTACTTTGGCAGAAGAACATGAGGAGAAGAAAAAAAGAAGATCAAAAGCTATGGAAGTTTTGCAAGAAGCCAAGTTAGTTCATAAGACCACAGAACAAAGTAATGTTATTTCCTAAGCTGATGTGGCCTTAAGTGTCTGAAATCTGCCTGGAGCTTGCCAGAGGCAAACAACTACCGCGGACCATCCTACTTCTCGTCTACTTTTTGTTCATTCATTAGGAGAAGTTTTCCGTGTCGTGTCTTACCTACCTCTGTCTTCTCCCCGTTCTGAAAACACTTTAGTTACTTTGAGAGCAGGTCTGCAAAATGTGCTCACTGACACATTCACGTACCTCGTACACGTGTACGCACACATACTCGTGGATATAAACTTTTTTGGTAGAAAAAATGGTTTTTGTTTAATCTTTCCTTAAAGTGTTGATGCAATATCCTTTGCCTGTAGGTTTGCTGTGCTTAACAGAATTACCAGCTGTCACTAAATTCATGTGCTGTTCATAAATCTAACTGAATTTTTTGGACAGCTGTTCATCTGGGCATAAACACGTTCATTCTAATAGCTACATTAGCTCCACAAGCTGATTTGTTTGGTTGTGGTTTTTTTAACTTTCACTCAGTATAATTACTTCTGACATTTCTCCATCAAATAAGTTTTTTGTGTGTGTTGAGAGTTTTCTTACTTTCATTTGGTTTAAGCCAATCAACTACTTTTTTTTTTCATAGCAGATGCTGTAACAATGATGGACAGTCTGTCATAAGCAGATGGACTTGGTCTAAATCCATCCTTAGAAAACCGTCCCATGAAGAATGAAGAGCTGGTTTCCTGGGAGTATCAGTCAAGACTCAGCGCACCTTCCCCAACGTTTAGTCAGCACAACTCCTGGGCAAATTTCAAACATGTGACAACGGGTATGCCAATAATAAAGGGAAACAGCAGTATTTTACCCAAAATACAGCAATCTGCTTACCTTCGGGCACAAACGACCCATATTATGGGTCCTCCCTCCCATATTATCCTACCTCTAAGGTAGGATAATATGGGAGGGAGGGAGCAGGTGGGGATTGGGTTTGGATCACAACTGCTCAGAAAATAATTCCATAAATGCTCATGGAGCCAGTGAGACTTGTCTCTGTCTCACATACCTATAAATCCAAAACCAGCAAGAAATGGTCATCTATATTCAGCACAGAAGATATTCTTTTCCATGCTAAGGAGAATGAGGCAAATTTCTATTCTATTGACTCACAAGTGCTTGAGGGATCTTCTGAAGCACATTGCCTTTCACTTCTTCCTGAAGGCCGCTACCTTCCATTGTTCAGAGACAAACAATGACCATCTGGTATCATCACTGGCAAACAGTATACTAGCCACAGTTATCTGTTCAGTCTGAAAATTCACTAATTTTTGATTCCTTGAGATTCTAGCAACTTGACCTTAAAGCACTCATGTATTTGTTCGTTTCTCTGGATTTACGGGTGCCCTGAGTATCTATGAATCAGACCTGATGTGCTTCAACACAAGCATTCAAAATAAGTTCTTCTGTATTAAAGTGTGCTTAACTTCTCTGCAGTGATTTATCCACTTCTTTAAAACACAGTACAGGTTCATAAAGTAGAAAAAACATCATTATTAGAGATTATGTCAGACTGCAGCAGAATGGTTAGGAACTCCTGGTTTGGTACATCTTCCACTTAAACTTCACCGAACAGACAACAGGATGAAAAGGAAAAGGTGCAGAATACAAATGAAATTTTTTTAAGTATAAAGGCTGGCTCACATTTCTATGGATTTGTGTTTTAGTTTCACTACAGAAGCATGCACAGGTTAAAGAAACATGAAAGTGGGGAAGCATGAAAAGGAAGAGGGCAGTCAAATGGGCAGAAGAAAGGGAGAAGTGAGTAACAGGTAAAGATGGAAGACAGAAGGCAGAAAGAGCTATAAAATAAAGATGGCAGAACAAAACAGAGAGGTAACAAGGATTATTCATCATTTCTGCTGCCTTCTGGTAATACGGGCCAGGTCCAGAGAAACACAGTGTCTGACAGATCAAACTGTATTTGCAGGTCCTCAGTATATAGCCTTCCTAATAAGAAGTGGCATGTGAAGTTTTACACAACCACCACCAATTCTGAAATTCTAACAGAATTATTCCACTAAATGAGATTCCCTGCCAGTGACCTCTACAAAAACTCGTAGCACGCTGATCTGCTTGTGAACGCTGGCGCTCCATTTCTGAAGATTCTTTTACTAAAACTAATGTTGTTCCACTAGATTGTGTGAATTAACCACAGTTGAACAAAAAGGCCCAATTGTTCAATAATTTTTTATGATTTGATTCAGCTAAGAACACCAGTCATCCTAGGGGCAGAGATTGTATTGCAGCAACAGTCATTTTGCATACTCTTTGGCCCTTAGAATTATGCAATGGTATATGAATGACTACTGGAGCATAAAACAATATGAAAGACCACATTCTTTTTGAAGAAAACAGCATTATGTAATGTCCATACCCCAAAATTCAGATACGATCAATCAACCTGCCACTGGATGTCACTGTTCTTTGAGAGCTGAAAACAGGGGAGGAAAAGGAGAAAAAAGAAAGAATGAAAAAACCCACCTGTTTTCTCTGACTTGAGACATAGAACATTCAAAACTCTTAGATTAAAAATTATTTTTTACATTCCTCCTTTTAGCTTAAGTTCCAGAAAAAAAAGGTCCTGTTTAGTAGGTGGGTATCTGAAAAGAGCTCTGCAAATTGCTTGCATAAAGCCAACCAAACAACTGTTCTGTAAAAGCATTCCTCAAATATTTCACAGACATTATCGCAAAGAGATGGCGCAGAAAAAAAGCAAGTGGATTTTCCATTATTCCAATGTATTTACTATGTTCTGATGTACTGTTGTGATAAGGAAAGGAAGCACAAATCAATTTGGATTTTACATTCCATTTAATTGCATATACACTGCAGTATTTTGAGGCTTTCGGTACAATCTGTAAGCTGCCATCAGCACAATAAAGCTGCTTGTGCCGGCTGCACCACCATAACCATTTTTTCTAGGAAAGATGTATCTTTGCACCTGGGAATCAGAACAGAATTTTTGGTTCAAGATTGCTAGGGCTTGATTCAAGATCCACTACATATTATAATTAAAGGCTTTTTTTTTTTTTCTAACCTGACAGAATGAAATGGCTTAAAGATGGTAGAAATTTTCCCATGTTAATACAGAGATGAAGTAAATCATCAGAGCCAAATGAATTTTACAGTATTTCAAGATTGCTTTACACTGCAGTTATGCTTTTTTTTTTTTTCCCCCTCCGCTCGTCAGGAAGCAAAGCAATACAAAATCTCCTGTTTTACCAGTGAGGGATCTGGCAGCCATCTGCACAGTTCCAGAACAGAGTATGACTCACACACGAGAGGGATACATTATTCACGAGATGTTCCAGGGTTGCTTCCATTCTCTCGTGTAAGAGGCAAAAAGCTGTGTCAGGCAGAGCGGCTGCTCAGCAAATTCAGTTCAGTGCAAACAGGCATCTTAGCAGAGATGTGGGATCCTTGGAAGTGGATCCTCACAACGCAAGGGGACTGGGGAATCCAACACAGGCAACGCTCAGCTCCACGGAGCAGCAGGTTGCTTACAGAATTGCCATCTTTTGCTGCAAGGTATTTCTAGAGCACTCATTATCTGTGTGTTTGAGGTATAAGTATCCTGGGAGTCTCGATGGTATTTTATGGTGTTTGCGAAGTCAAGAAGATTCATCCCTGATATTGCAGATTGCTGAAAATTTAAAACTAAATTTAAGAGGCAGGCAGAGGTGAGAATCATACTGTCTGTTTCTAGTCACTTTTTTAGGTCTCTCAACAGGATAAAATGCAAAAAAGAGTGACTATGTTCCAAAAAATATGAGTTAGTCATACATGGTAAGAGACGCAGTGAATTCAAAAAGCCACAAAAGGAAGTTCTGGAAAGCCTCCTTGTCTCTTCACTAGGGGAACGAGAGAGGTGGGGATAGAGAACACTGGCACCAAGACAACTGCCATATCTTCCAGAAGTAGCTTCAGCTTTTGTAGACACCTGGCTCTCCCTTAATGACACCAGCTACTCATCATGCTTTCTAGGACTGTGGCAGAGGTGAAGTGGCAATAATTTTGCTGTTGTCAGCCCAAAGTCTCATAATTGCTTGCGGGAACCAGCATTTTGTATTCCAACTACCAAGAACATAATTTTCTAACTATCATCCATTCACAAATTTTCAGCAGAAAAACCTTTCCCAAAGTTTCACCATGGCAGTACTCTAAAATATCCCTGGGTGATTGATTTTGTCAAGTCTAATAATCTTCGATAAAACAGCTGAGATTTCAGTTTGCTTATATCTGGACTTCAGTTTGCTCCGCAGCGAGCTTTCAACTTTAGGGAAGACTGTGTATAATGGCGTTGTGTTGACTGCAAAAGCTTCGCGATCAAATCACCTTTTTAAGGACAATTATCAACTTTGCCAGAGAGACTCCCTAATCAGTGATCCATGTAATTACTTTTCCATGTAGATTGAACTTGAGAACTGTTTGCTAACGCTCTAAATATATGGATAGCAGTGTCTAAATATCCACAATCATAAATACTGCCAGATGCAATATTTTCCAGTGGGTTTTGTTTGGATATAGTGGCATAAAATATGTAGGAATATAAAGACACTAGAAATCAGAAGACTCCTCTGCAATGGAGATCAAATATTGGTGGGAGTTGCTGCAGTGCCTGATTTTTACTGGGGACTTCCAGCACCTCCCCACACACCCAAATGAGCGCTCTGATCACCGGAGTACTGGTTGTTCTGGCTTCAGTGTTTTCCAATGGAAGGCAAATTTTGTCACAACCATAAGCTATAGAAAGTAAAATACTACAACAGTTCCAGGAGAAGAATGGATAGGTATTATAAAATCAGCAACAAAAGATCTAAAACCTATGAGTTAGCTGGTTTTTTTTCCTCCCTGGATAGATAATTTCAGAATCTCACTGGCTCCCTTTGCTGAGACCCAGAGACAGAACGGTCAATCTTAGAGGCCAAAGTGTCAGGCCAACAACACTCTGTGTCTTTCATTTTAAGTCACTGCTTCTGAAAAACCAAACGCATTTTTATGTAGATACGAAATAACATAAAAATGTTAAAAGCTTTATGAGAGATATGTCTTTTTTATGCATGTTTTTTTCTTACTTAGCACCTCAGTAAAAGAAAGAGCAACTACACGAAACAACGGCAGATTTTTCAGTACTGCTAATACACCCAATGATTATATTTGTCCATTTTTATCGCCCAAATAACTCATTCACCCCTGTGGCCAGTATTCATTTTTATCTCTACCTAAATAAGATTTTAATTTGAGAAATAAAAGCCTCTACCTCGGATTGTTCATGCTGTGCAAGATTAGCAACTGGTAATCAAGTTTTTCATACATAATAGAGGCCTCACACCATATTTCAGTCAATTCTCAGTCTGAGACCATTTACGTGTTTGATATGGTATCCAGATTAAATGATGGCACTTTTAACACTTCCAATACTCTAATATTCCTCAATTCCCAGGTATTGAAACGAAGCACACAGAAAGTGTGTACTCCTCGAGAGATAAGAAGACATTAGCTCCTGTCAGAAAAACAATAAATAGTGTATCACTGTACCCAAGCTGATAAACTATCCCTCCCAAGGCTTCAAGCTCTCTACGCAAGCTCAGCAATATCGGCATTATATGGTAGAAACATCCAAAGCAACCTGCCTAAAAGCACCGGCAATGTTCTATACTCAAAATCCCAAATGTACGTAAATCTGCTGAGTCCAAGCCTAACCACTAAAATAAGACCATTCTTCTGCGTTCATCCTGTCTCCACTAACTGATCAGTATGAGAATCCCACACAACCATTATTTCTTTGGCAACATGAAACTCTGGTGACACAGGCTGAGCCGTCTCAGAACCAGACTGGAAAGGTGTACGATGATTATTTGTAACGTGGACGTTCATGCGGCCTAGTGCTTATCTACAGCTGACTCCTACTGCCACGGCCTCCCCATTAGCCAGCACCTCCACACCTAGGGACGTTCTGATTACCAGAGGTGCAAACCACCACCATCCCATTTACATTTCAACACTACGTTATTTTGAGAAGTTAAACTTAAGTGGTTTAGAGGTCATATTTTAGTCCACTAGAGGGTGAATTTGACTCCCAGTGCCATAGTGAATTTAAAAAACTGATTATTGCTTCAGAGGCTTCAGCATAACCCTTATTTAAGCTTATTAGCTTGATTCTAGCTTTTACTTGTGCAAAGCAATAATACAATGCCATCCAGCGCAGTTCTAATATGCCTTGCAATTATGGCACCAAGCTCTAATTACACTCTTACTGGGGTTTTTTAATGATGAGCATTTCACTTTTGGGGGTTTTTTTATTTGTTGTTTTTAGTTCAAGGGAGCAGGAAACCACACAGAAAGTATAGTTGTGCATTTTAATTGCTGAGCCTTAATCATAAAAAACAGTGAGAAAGGGAATTAGCCAAATACAGTGTAGCAGAAAAAAATATTCATATCTATGCAGTTTGCCATAACGACATCTGGGACTGTCAAAACTGGCAGCTGAGATGCTACAGGAGCAAACTTTGAAAAATATGTACATTGTGAACTCCAGCTAAGTTTAACACATTTTCTGCACTTCTAATTCTCAATACTAAAGTCTTTGCAGTGGGTTGTAAGACAAAATAACGCCCCTCCTCCCCCCGAAATGTTAGAACTTCAGTGACAAAAGTCCCCACTCCACTGACTTCAATGGATAATATAAAGCAAGCAAAGATTCAGTCCCAAATATTAAACATGGGGTTTACCAGGTAATGCTGGCCTAAATTTGCGATTCAAGATGGGAACTAATTGAGGCATCTTGATATTCCAAGAAGAAAACACATTTATACAACAAATTGTACCCTTTGCCAGAGTTTTAATTCATTGGATAATACTTTCTAAAAGTATTTTCATTTTTCTGGTGTTAATGTGGTGAGCTGCTTTCTGTGAACACCAAAACCTGAATTTAACTGTAGGTACAGAAAAGTAAGCCTGCACCTGCTGTTTCTATGCAGCATGTCACTTCACATTTTTTCCATGAACTATACTAAAATTAATTTTAGGACTCTGCACATTTTTAACAACATTTTAAAACCTTAACAGTTGACAACAGTAATCTAATTTCATTTTTCACATCTTCTAAAAATGCTAGAGAAAATTTAATTCTAAGTTCATTTCCTGCAAACTGTATCATTTACTTTTCTTATAAGGATGTTTTTTTAGGAAAAACTTCCTTGGTACTGTTGAGAATTTCCTGTTTCCAGAGAATTCTCTGTAATGCAGAGCAGATTACAAACTTCAAGAGGAAAAAAAAAAAAAACCTGAAAAATGAAACCCCACAGTAAAGATGAGGAAGAAACAATAAAAATGGAGCCAAAAAGGTATAAAGTCAATCATTACAGAAATGACTATAGTTCCTGTGAGAGATGTGTTCTCCAGATGGTTTAGTACTGAAGGCAATACACTACTATTTAGATGTATTTTATGCTTCTTCAAGAAAAAAATCTCCAGTGTTCCCCTCTCCTTTCTGCATTGCCTGTTTCCCAAGAGTATTCACCCACGAGTAGTGCTCTCAGCTTAGGAGATCTACATAATTGGCCCTCCCTCTTGCACGCTTGCGTGCATTCTTCCTCCGTACAGCACATTACCTTCATAACTTCCAACCATTTACTGACTCATCAAACATCTTGTCAAGCCTCATAAGTCTCACTACAAGTAAACTATTTCCTTAGTACTCATTCAACCTTTGTTGCGTGAACTGGTTTTGTCTTTTCTTTAATGACCGGAATTTGAAGACAGAGATATTCATGCTATTGTAGACTCCATTTCTCTAATACATTTTGAAAGTTAAGAGGTGATTAACCGCTGGAACAGTTCTCCATAAAACTGCTAAGAATTTTTAAGCAATTGTTAGTATTATAAGAACAACATCCAGGACAAAAATGTCTTGAAGGCATTTTTTTAGTTAATTGTTTCACAGAAGGCCAAATATTTCTTTTTTTCTGATTTTATATTGTACTAAAAAGAAAAAAGAGACATGCATCCAAATATTCTTTACTATTAAAGCTATAAAGAGCTATGCTGGTTTTATTAGTAGTTTGACCCCTTTCAAAGATTAGCAAATACTGAATTTTTCATGAAATTTCTTTTTATCATCTTATAGTATGTTAATAGAGTAAAATACTTAATACTTTCGTGTCCTGTCAAACATTCTATATATGAAACACAAATACAGGTAGAAGGGACAACCCAGGAGGTCAGAGATGAGACAACAGTACTTGCTGGTGAAGCCTGTCTTTATCTGGGCTGCTTCTATCTAGAGCTTATTCTGCGTATCCTGAATATTTTACTCTTCCATGCTGTATTTTCCACACATATATTCATTACAACTATTTCACTGTGAAAAAGTCACTGATGCTGAAGTCTTCTGTCTCTAGAGCCAGTGCAATCTATTATATACAATCTTTACTCGTGAGACAAATTGCAGCCTTGCTGTGAGCTGGTACACAACCCTAAAATGAAATGTATTTTCAGCTGCTTATATGAGGGATGAATTGAAATCCAGGTGTACTAAAGTGTAGCTAAAGAAACTTTGCTGGGCAAAATCATCAAACTTTTTTTTTTTATTCTTTCCTAGATAACTTTCCTGATACAGTATCTCTAACTCAACTCGGTTCTGGTTTTTTGGGGTTTTTTTTTTT
>JAAGAY010138633.1:0-57838 GCA_011801015.1 Ardeotis arabs
TTTTTTTTTTTCTGTTTTCTCATTTTTAAATACGTTATCGCAGAGGCGTTATCACGGGACATTCTGCTACCAGTCGGCTCGGCTTTGGCCAGCAGCAGGTCCGCCCTAGGCCCGGCCGAGTCCACTAAACAAAGGGGAGCGACTTCTAGCAGTTTCCTACAGAAGCTTCCACCTTAGGCCCCCCCTCACTAAACAAAACCACAACAAGAAGTAATTTCAATTTCAAGCTGATTAGAAAAGTCCTAGAAATACCTTAGCAGGCAAAAGTCACTGTGTGTCAAAGCCCCAGAGATACCTTAAAATGGGTTTGCAAAAGAGTGATATTTCCTGAAACAGATTGGAATACTCTTGTTCATAAGCAGTATCGTTTAACACTGATTTGGGGCCTCATCAATTTCCATTTCCCTTCTATGTCCCCTCTGTGCTGGGAGGTTCTAATTGTGCTGCAGTGGCTGGATGTGACACTGATTTCCAGTAGCTATCTTCCTTTCTAGGTATTAAAACCTTACTGGAGAACAGGACACAGCACATATCTTGGGCTAATTTTGGTCCCTTGATTTTTGCATAAGTTTGAATTCATGTGGTGTGTTTGGGGAGGGACTTGGAAGCAGAAGGAGGAGGTTCAACAGGAAGAATGCATCACTAAAGTGTTGAGAGTGTTCACAGGCTTCCTATTAATTCAGTATTGCTAACTCAAATTAAAGATTAATCCCATCTGAACCTATGGCAGCATTTAATTATGGTTTGTCTATATTGTACATTCCCTTTATTCTTTAAACCTTATATTTAACCCAAGCTAAATTAAGTAACTGAAAATCCTTAATTAGCCAAAGCTAGTGTGCTAGCTGAGTTTAGTAGTGAGATTAAATCTGAAAATAGGAGATCTCCAAAAGATAATAAATGTATGTACAGCTTATGTGCAGAGTTGCTCCAAGTTTTGCTTAGAAGTGTGATTTCTGTCTCTTCATGCCAGTAACAGAATAAGAACATGGGAAAGGAATTTTCCTCATTGCATAATTTTACCCCAACTCTGTTGCCACCAATGTTACAGTGTACAAACTGGGAGCTGAGGAGCTTTGTCTCTGGAAGTGCATGGCTTCTGCATCTAGTGCTGCGGGAGCGGTCACACACCTAGGGCCACACAGGAGTGCAATGGCTCAGCAGAACTTGCTTACCTTGGCTTTTCTCCACAGGAGCTAATGAAATCGATCTTTGGAAATGACATATTTTCTGTGCTTCTGCACATGTCCAACATGTCTCCCCATTTCCAAGGTCCTTGCTGTTTTCTCCCTTGCCCTCATCCTGTTCTCCCTATCAAACTGTCATTCCAAGCAGAGCTTCCCGGAGAGGCAAGACGTGCAAACTAGGCCAGTGTTTCTTTAGTTCTTTTAAATATATTATCCACTTCAATAACTGGGTACTTGCTCATAGTTTTCTTTTCATGAGGAAAATTAAACATTTTTTGAAATCTGAATATATTAAGGGGGAGGGGAGGGATGCCTTTATAATGAGGTATGAATAAGTACACATCCATCAGATTTCTTATTTTGTTTTACTTCCGTTTTCTTGTCCTGTAATAAGTTCAAAATGAACTATCACTATCTGGAGGTGTTGCAAAATGTTTAGATAGCAGTTATACCCTGTGTCAGTGATGGATGGACACTTTAAGTACAGGCAGTGTTGCTGGCACAGGAAGTACCCCTGTGTTATGCCCTGTTCTTGCACCCTCTTACACCCTCTTCTCCGCCTCCGTTCTTGGCCATCTTCAGTGGCCACTGTCTTCCAGTGGTACAGGAACAGGCAGATCCTTGGTTCAATCCAATTTAATTCATCTAACACTTTTCTTGTGGCCTTCAGAGAGTATATTGCATCCTTCCTCACTTGTTTCCTGGGGATTTCAGGAAGCTGAACCTGCCCTAGCTTTACAAACATTGCTGAAAGACACGGCACCAGCTCCCTATTCCACAGGTGATATGAATGACATGGAGAAATCACATGCTTGTAATGTGGCTGCTCATATTGCAAAGATTATTTAAGATTATTTTTAGAATTCTGATCATAGGTGGTACATGATTCTCGTCAGGGGTTTGTCTACTCTTTCTGCTATTTATAGCATAAATAGTCATGTTTATCCCAAAATACAAAATGGCAGTGGCATATATGACTGGAAGAGCAGAGGGAGCTTGAAAGAGATGTTGGTAGAAACTCTAGGATCCACTAAAACAAGTGGAAACCCAAAGATTAAGTATGTAATATTAGTAGAGTTAATGTAAGTAAATCTCAAGAAAGGAGACTGTTTAGGCAATATTTTTCATGTACTTGGTGAGAAGTGAGATGACAATGCTGTGGATGGCCATCTTTGCATTACAACAGAGAAAGTTGTAATTGCATTTTCTAGTGTAGGAAGAAAAGTGCATAAGGGTCCAGCAGAAGAGAGCTACCCTTCCTTCTGGTGGAAACATAACCACAAAGAAGAATCAAAGTCTCTGCAGGCAATGCTTTACAGCTTCCACTGTTGCCTTTACCAAGCACAAGGCAAGCGTGTAGTGACAGAAGCAGTCTGAGAGGAAAAAGAAAAATTGCTGGCTGACCAAGTGATGGGGTGAAGGCTTTGGAGAGGGTTGTGGTGATGCGAGAAGTAACCACCTGAGAGCTAGAGACTATGCCTCCCCTGCCCAACTGCTTGGCTTGAGTTTACACAGACAGTGTTTTCACCAGTTCAAAATAACTCTCTTACCCACACTGAGGTGGATTAAGGGCTCACATTGGAGCTGCTACAGATGTTATAGGTGTTCCTGAGATGACTATGTGACTGTGCTATTTACTTCCACTTAGCGATGTGCATTTGGTGGCATTATAAGGCTGCTGTATGTGAAATATGCAACAAGTCTTGTAACATACTGAGCTACAAAATATGTCTTTCTTTTGTCTGCAGTTTCAGTGTGTTAATGAGCTGTTCATACAGAGGTAAAGCAATGTTTGGTTGCAGTTGTTCGTTGGATTCATGTGAGTCCCCACAGTTCATGACCACTTACTCCATGATCTGACCTAAACTTTTTGCTGCTTTGTATTACCTGTCTTTGACTGCTGTCCAGACCAAAAGTCTACTTATAGTAAGCTCTGAATATATTTACTCCTTGGGTCCAGCTTATGCTATTTTATCTCTTCAAAGATGCTGTTGTTGTTTGCATTGTTATGACTGCAGGGTTTGTTCCAAAAGGATGATTGAATTTTAGAATAACTGACAAAAAAAAAGTCCAGTTTATTCTAACACCCATTCTGTTGACCTTGTAGGAGTCATAGGATAGACATACTCTTCCAGTTAGGTCTATTTGTACTGCCAGTTTTTGTGAGATATAATTCTGTCTCTAGGGTAAATATGTCTGGTTACTAGCACAATATCCCTGTTACCACTCAGTCAGCAATGAAAAAAAAACGATTTTCCAAAGTTTAATAGAGTAAACAGATTTTTTAGGAAAAACTGGTGGGAATTGCCCATTTGGCAAAAAAAAAATAAAAACCTCTTTGAATAGCTTTGCAGGAGACTTTTCACTTTGTGTGTATGTGTGTGTAGTGATGCATAACTAAGTTTCAGAGAAGTAACCCAGACAGGTGCACAGGGCCGAGGATCACAGGCTTCTCATGCCTGGAGCTTCCATTGAGTGTTACCACCCACAAAAGATTTCCAGATTGGGTCAAAGAAGTGAGACAGACTTTTTGCTAGCAGACAACTTGTCCTCTGTTGTCTCTGCCTTGCACTGTTTGGGTAATGTCTTTAGGGGAATAAGTAACAATGATGGAAAACATGCTTTTCAACTTTTGTTCTCACTAGTCTGTCCCTGGAAGGGGGAAGGAGTACTCAAGACTTGGGGCAGCCCTCACTTCCTTCAAAGATGTAGGACCTCCCAAGTAGGATATGGTTTAAAGTGATTTTTTTTTAAAAAAAAAAAAGAAGGAAATGGCACGTGTGGGAATGACAAGGGGAAAATAAATGATAAAATGGATAATTCAAAAGGACATATGAAAAGGCAGGAGAGAGATTTTATTATATTAGAAAAATAAATAACAAATTAAATGTAAATAGGTTTACAGTCATATTGTCATGCACATTAATTTCTGCAAAAACTTTGATTCTCTGTTTCAGGCTTCTTCCCTCAAGCCCCTTTTCTCTGTAGCTGGTGCCATTCACAGTCTGTGGTGAGGATCTGAGCCACCAGAGACAATTTCAATTCCAAACCCAAACATAAGCAATGGCTTGTGAGCTCGCGATTCCTTTGAGGCTCACCCAACTCCAATTTTGCTTTATTCCCCTGGGGGAAGCATTTTCTCTTTGAAGCTACAGTCCAACACATTGCATTGCAGGATATAGGTTTAGGTTCTTCTTTAGGCTAGACTATCCTGGGACATTTTATGCACTGTCCCTTCATATTACACTGATAGAGAAAGAGAGCTCTGACATGATGAAACAATAAGTGATGAGGTGATGTTAGGAATTTAGAAGGCTGGAAAACATTCAGTTCTCCAAGTCTCTCTGTCTAAATTAACATTTAAAATCAAAAGCATTGTGAATTTAATTAGTCCAGATGTTTAAAGGTGCAATATTAATGTTAATTTATCTTCCCTTTTTTTTTTCAACATAATCTTGGAATTATCATGAGAAAGATGGTTACCAGAGGGTTATTACATGTACTGTTTTCTTCTTGTCATATGCCACAGGCAAGAACAACACTTTGAAGAGAATTGTTTCTTTCTGAGAACAAAGATAAACTACTGTAAACTAATTGCTAAGCTGCAGCACAGTAGGTAAAGTAATGGAAAAGTATGGCATTAACGAGTTGTATGAAGTCATCTTGTCTGAAAAGTGAGCTTGCTCTAAAAGCACTAAAGGCCAATGACAAGTACTTTTCATATAATTGCACATGTGGATCCCACAGTGCTGGATGATGTATAAATGCAAAAGGCTAGCCCAACCCTCTACGGTCTGTCTTCTAAGTAAATAATAAAAATGTGAAAAAAAGGACTAGTTCATGTTGCTGTCCCAGAGAATACTGGAGAAGTACACAAGCTATCATTTTATGCAAAGCTGAGTAGGTAAGAAAGGCATAAACAAAACACTCTGTCATGCAAAGAACCTTAACTTTATCCTGAACAGTGCAATATCCCTGGGATATAATACAGATGCAAAACTCCAAGAACCTTTGTAGTGTTCACCAGGACATAATAATCTTTAATATGTGTCTGATGGGGTGAGCAACGTGGTTTCTTAGTTGGTCAGAAGTTGTGGCTGACAGCAGAGAGAGCTTGTCTGTCTTTTTTTCTATCTATCTTCTCTGTCTTCCACTGGAATAAGAAACCTGTAGCGGTCTGTCAAAGTTCTGTCTTTCCCTTCTGGAAAGAAGGGAAGATTGTCAGAGTAGATAATACAATTTAAAATTCTGTTAAAATTCTGTTAAAAAAAACCTTACATATTTGCGGGTTTAATCTCTGAATTTTCAGAGATTTTCAGCACAAATTTTATGGATTTGAAAGTTTCTGTTCTCAGTTTCTTTGATTTTGTGAAGTTAAATGTAACTGTTATCAGCATTTAAACTAAAGGGGGATGTGGACAAGGTGTTTCCATCCTGTTTTCCATTCTCTTTTGATTACTATCTCTTCTTATAAACTTTTTATAGAGACACATATAGAGAAAACATCATCTCATTTAAAGCTAAGTGAGAAACTTCAGTTGAGAATCCTTGAATACACCACAATTCACAAAGGACAACATCTCAGAAATAGGTAGTGATTTTTGACAGATTAAGTGCATTATTTTTAAAAAGCAAGTGCTGAGTTCTGTGAGGGGAAACTTTACCTTGTCTTCAACCTTCAAAGTATCATCATTTTTTGGAATCTAACCTGCAGTTACTAGTTTCATGGATCTTGTTCCTGTGGATTCTCATCTCATCCCATGGCTGTTTTTCTGCTTCATAAAACAATAGCATAATTTGAAAGAAGTATGTAAGTTTTTTTTTTAGATGAACTTCTTTTAATCAAATCAAAAGTCTCTCATTTTTAGAAGGTTAGAAAGATTATTCAAAAGCAAAGCAACAAACCTTTCTGTCTGGCCTCCAGTTGTCGAAGGGCTACAATGGGGCTTAAGACTGCTTAGGACAAAGAGTCCTGCTGATACTTTTACTGACTTGACAGAGCACCTGGGGCAAATCAGATAATTTGTTTGGTTGTCACTGACCTCCCACTGAAGTCTGTGCTAAGGGCAAGGGGTCATTCCACCATCTGTTGATGTGTTTCGGAACATATCACTGTTCATCAAGTTTTACCAAGGCTAGGCTTTATCCCAATTCTAGGCTCCAGAGTTCTGTCAGATATCTGCAAACTGTGCTTACTAGTAGTATTTCTATACATTGCCTTTCATGCAAAAAAAAAAAAATCAAAGTGTTCAGGAATGAATTAAAGTTTTGCAATACTTACTGGCATATCTCCTGTAAAATCTGTCCTGCTGTAATTAAGGCAGCTTTTGATAAATTGGGATCCTTCCTCACCCCCCTAGCTGTGGGGCCCAGAGAGTTCCACTAGGGTTTTTTCACAGAATCTCTCATTGAAATTATGGAGATTTTGTCTTAAAACTCTCCTTTTCCTCCTAACATGCTATTTTATGCAGTATGCTACTTTATGCCACTTCTAGAACATGCAATAAATGGAAACTACCACCCTCGTTGTCTTGTCTTTGGATGTGGCAATATATCGCCCTCTGAGCTTACCCAACCATACAATTATTCCTAAATTAAAAAAGAGAGAGGGAGAGCAAAGAAAAGCAAGAATGCAGAGTGGGTGGGAATTGGCTGATAGGAAAGCAGCTGGCATATTAAACACAGACAACTGAAGATGGAACGACATGCGAGTGCTGCCTTGCCAAATCCCTACAGGGGGGAAAATGCCAACTAGATTTCAATGAATAAGCAATTAACATTATATGAGATTACTGCAAATAAACACTGATTTGGTAAGAAGCCAGGCAAATCATTAATACAAGGAACAGGGGGACCCAGATGGGGTAATTTGTGAAAGCTCAAACCAAAGCCATTCTGTCTGGACTGTAAGTTTTACAAAATCAGTATTAGGGTCAGGCAGTATCTGCATGTTGTTGGTCTAAATCTATGTGGCCAGATGCTCCATAGAGGTGAATTTGGGAGCATTTCAATTAGATTAGTGTAATTAGACTGATTTCCACCAGCTGATCTGTCTGTAGAGGCTTGATGTGCCTTTTCTGGTTAAATACCATTGCTAGTTAAATTTTTAATATATAGCAATAAAACATAAAGCAAAGGAAACACAGATGCAATAGAAAGGTGTTTATGGGTGGGCAGCCTGGAGAGTAAGATCATGGGGACAAAACCAAAGTAAATTGGTGCATGGTGTCGGGCACTGCCTAATCCTGTGGTCCTGCTTCATTTTGGAGGACCAGGGAATCTGAAGTGAGATGAATGGAGAAGGGCAATTTAATGCCGAAATTCCAGATTGAATGCATTGCTTTCCCACTTAATATCCCATTCCAAACATTTCTCCTCACCAGCATGAGCAGGAAATTCTATTTTCAATTCTACCAGAAATCTGATGTTGGAAGGTATCAAATGACCCCTGGAGCTGGTCACTGGGACAGCTATCTACTTTATTGCTGTCCCCATGCCTTGAACCAGCCCTGGTGAGGAAAGCTATACAAAAGAGTGATGCTAAAGCTGGCTGAGCCAGCTCTTCCCTGGGAGAAAATAAGATGTATCACTTGGTGTAGAGAAGAAGTTTCCCCCCATTTTATGGGACTAAACACGTTGGCCAAGGAAGCAGCAGTGAGCAGAGTGAGCTCACTTTTTGTCCCAGAGTTCCATAGTATCTCAAGCAATTTAATCTGATCTCTAAATGGGTCTTTCAGGTGCTGTGATAAAGATTCTATCAATGTATGACCATTTTAGGTGAAGAACTTTACTTTAATTTTGAGCATATAATTGAGTTCTGAAACAAGTTCCAAATATATCTTTCCATTTTAAGTCTTTTCTTTCACATTGGGGAGAAATGACACTAGGAATGCAGGGGTTTTATGCTAGAAAACACATGTGTTCACCTCCAGTAGGGACTCTGTTGTAGGATGCTCTGTACATAGGGAATGTTGCTGCCCTTATGTTGGTGGCCGAGAATGGAGACCATGCTGTGTAACTTATGTGAAATAATATTACATCAAGTTGTCTACTGATTTTGTCTTGTCTCTTCTCGAAGCAGTATCTCGTACTGTTTCAGCAGGAATAATGCTGCATGGACATACTGAACAGCATTGCTCCAGCTTACATTAGCCTTAAAGTTACCACACTTAATTTTTCTTTGGCTTTAATTTATCTAGATCATTTCACTTTAAGTTCCTCACTTCTTCAGAACTGAGGCTGACTAGAACTATGGGAAAGAAAGTTGCATCAGCTTAACAAAACTCCTGTGATTAAGTGGTACAGGTGTTTGCTTAGGCAAGATTCACATTCATCAGGTTGGGAGCAGGCAAGGAGAAACTGCAAGGGGAAAAAAATGAAATTTCATATGGCATTCAGAACATTTGCTGCATTCAGGTACATTCTGGTACTCATTTGAATGTTCTCAAGTTATTAGGTTGTTTGCTTCCTCCTTCTTCCTGCCTTTTCTGAATCATAGAATCATAGAATAGTTAGAGTTGGAAGGGACTTTCAAAGGTCATCTAGTCCAACACCCCTGCAAGGAGCAGGGACATCCCCCACTAGATCAGGTTGCTCAGAGCCTCATCCAGCCTGGCCTTGAATGTTTCCAGGGATGGGGCATCCACCACCTCTCTGGGCAACCTGTTCCAGTGTTCTACAACTCTCATTGTAAAAAAATTTTTCCTAATATCCAATCTAAATCTAAATCTACCTCCCTCTATTTTAAAACCATTACCCCTCGTCCTATCACAACAGGCCCTACTGAACAGCCCCTCCCCATCTTTCTTGTAGGCCCCCTTGAGATACTGGAAGACCGCTATCAGGTTTCCCCAGAGCCTCCTCTTCTCCAGGCTGAACAGCCCCGACTCTCTCAGCCTGTCCTCATAGGAGAGGTGCTCTTATCATCTTTGTGGCCCTCCTCTGGACCTTCTCCAGCTGGTCCATGTCCTTCTTATGTTGGGGGCTCCAGAACTGGACACAGTGGCTCCAGAACTGGACACAGAAGAATCACAGAAGAAAAAAAATGTATATGTGTTACTATAGTACCTAGAAGCCTGATGTTCGCTTTGCTACGTCACAGCTGAATGTGTAAGAAAAAAGATACTTCCTATTTCAAAGCTTTTACTGCCTGAACAGATTCTGTAACAAAAATGGAATTCTGTGTTCTGGCAGTTTCGAAACTTTTTTAAAATAGATTGTGAAAGTTCTCCTTCTATCCTGGCTGAGGATGGAGGAAAAAACATATCAGCTGGGGGGGTGGGAGCACTATAAATTTTTTTTTTCTATCCTTCTTAATCAAGCTTTTGAAATTGAATGATCATCATAGAATCATAGAATCATAGAATGGTTTGGGTTGCAAGGGATCACACATCAGAAAGCCACAAAGCTTTGTCGCAGCTGTGATCATATATGGGGATAGGTGAGATGCTGAAAAAAGAAAAGTTAAAACTTTTGGGAAGACAATAAAGAAGGTTTTATAATGCTAAAAGCCTCTGATATTATGGCAGCAGTATCCATCAGTTTAAGATATGATGCCTCCATATAAGTCTTGTACTTTGATATCATGATAAAGGGTTGTGCCAGCTCCTCATTTTTTACAGCTTTACTCACCAAGAATTACTTCTCTGAAATATAGTAGAACGTATAAAATATCTTAAATATTGGAATTTTTATTATCGCCCATTCAGAAGTAACTGAAGTATCCGATATTAAACCAGGATTGGATCTGAACCTAAGTTATTAGCTGTATTATGCAGACTTTCTAGGTTTTCTACTCACCAAAGTTAATGGCCTAAGATTGCTTCTTTTTGAACAGCTGATGCTATTGGATATTTGTCACCCAACTGCTGTTGGATATTGGAGTTGAACAACTTTGTTTTCATCTTTGACAATATTTTATACGGTTCATTCAAAGGAAGCAGTAAGGCTTAAAAAGTGCAAAAACTGCTGAGTTATGGTCTGTCTTTGAATTAAGCATGATAGTAATGTTGCTTTACATAGAGATATGTCACTACTATGGCCTGCCAAGACAGAAAGGTTAGTATTATACAAATACATAGCAGCAGCATGTTAAAGAAAGGAAGAAAAGTATAATGCAAATGAATCTGAGATTGTGAGCTTTCACAGAACTTAAAATCTCAATGCTAGTGTAAGAAACTACACCTCCTTTGCCCCCACATGTTTGTTGCCATGGATACATTGCATTGTATTATCAGTCTTTGACATTCTTTCTTCTCCTAAAGTTTTAAAAAGATTACTGTACTCAATCACAGCAAAAGTCCATCCAGCCCGGTAACCTGCCTCTGGCAAAGGCCCAAAAGGTAGTTCCTAGAGGATTTGTGTTTTCCTATAATCTTTTTCTGGACTGGAAACTGTTCATTTACAATTCAAGATATTCCTAGACTGGAAGTACATTATGGCTTTTCTGTAATGCTCAACAGATTTGCCTTCTGCAAATTTCTCCTACCTCTTTTCTTGAGTCTATGCAAACTTTTAGCATCTTCAACGTCCTCAATGTGGAGTTGTATGGCATAATGAGAAATGAGAAAAGAGGTTCTTATGAGAGTCTTCAGCTATCAGAAGGGTGGATGTAGACAAATGGAGCAACATTTTTCTGAGATGTTTAGAGCAAAAGCAGGGAGGGGCAAAAAGCACAAGTTTCAAAACCAGAAATTCTGACTAGGTAAAAAAACCATTTATTTTGCCAAGATACGGTTGAACTCTGGAGTAGGAGCCCAGAAGCTATGAGGTGTCCATCCCTGGAGTTATTCAAAACTTCTCTGGGCCTGGAGCAACCTGAGCAAGTAAAACATGCAAGAATTACTTCCTTATCTCTACTGTATTAAAGCATAATCAGGGTTACTCTTCAGGGGAGAAAGTGTCTGTATTTGCCTCCAGAATAAAGCTATAAAAAAAAAAAATTAAAAAAAAAAGAATGAAAGAAAAATAATTCTCTAATTACCATTGGAGAAAGGTGTACCACAAAAAAAAAAATCCTGTACACATAGAAGAACTATAACCAGCTTTTCAATGTAAACTTGCCCTCAGATAGTAAGAACTCAGTCATAATGCCCTGCTAACTGGTGGCTTTCATAAATTGTGATAAAGCCATATTGATTTTTTTAAAAAAAATTCCTTCTGATTATATATCTGATCTTACTGTTGGCCCTGAGGTATGGTATATTGTTTCACATCTTATTGTATCATCCTGGATACTTCATCAGAATAAAATATGTTCTCACTTGCAAAACTATTTGAGAAGGAAGATGAAATAAATAATCTTTTGCACAGCTTAGAATCAAAACATGGCTAGATTTCTTGACTCACAAAAGGTTCCTAGAATCTGGCAAAAGTGCAGGGGAACGCATTTTAAAACTAGATTAGCATGAGAATTAAGAAGTCTTCAGTCACTGAGGTGTAAAATTGGACTGGTGTCTGCACAGTCATAAGAACTGGGCTGCTTGTGTCAGAGCCAATCTCAGGAAAAATTAGAGATGTATATTTACTTTTGGTGGTGTTCCTGTCTCATGACTGTGGTGAAACTTTGGAAAGGTGAGAAACATGAGATGCTGTGACATTTCTTGAAGTCACAGCGCTGGAAAGCACAGAGAAATACGGAAAGACAAGGTTTTGCCAAAGCGGATTGATGTGGATTGATGAGAGCAGAGTCTAACTGAGCAGCTTAAAGGACATTTCTCTTCAGCAGCATGCAGCGATTTGAACTGACTCTATCCCACCATTCAACATGCTATGTCTATGAAGCACCTTGTCCTGACCTAGCTGGCATCTAAGAGGATCATCTTACGAAATGCTGCAGCCCAGCTAACAACTCCCAGCTAACCACTGGGATTTACCAAACTAGGCCTGTGTACCATTGCACTTTATTGGGGTGAAGACAGACTGGAGCCCAAAACAGCAGTTTCAGCTTGAGATATTTCCTTGCCAAACACAGCCAAAATGATGGAAATGGGAGTTCAACGTGAATGACTCACACCACTTTCACTAAGCTGCTTTAAAATTACACTAAGTCTAAGTAGCTGCAGCTTTGTGGCCTGGAAGCTGGAACTTCTTTCAAATTATTAAGTATGGCATTTTTATACTGCAGAGGATGGATGGGGGTTGTTGTTAAAAACAAACATTGGCAAAAAGGGCTCCAGTTTTACAGACAGCATGTGGAAGACTAGAACATATAAATCAAAATTGTGGAAATCATTATAAAATCTTACTCCCAATGAAGGATTTCTCCCCTCTGCATAAACCTGTAGACACTATTCTCTCCAGTTCTTCCCTCACTTTTTATTTTTTTCAAACCCACATGTTTAAGTAACTGTCAATTTCAAGTCAGTATGTGACCAAGGTGAATCTGCTTGTGGTGGGATGCTAAACTATCTTCTCCCCTACCCCTACCTGCAAGTTTCTGTGCTCCCATGCAATGCAGTGTGTTCACAGTGGCATGCCCCCACTCACATAACAGCTGTGCCCCCTCCTGGTAATAAATGTACAGGCTTATGGAACAGAATCCCTTAGGTACAGACCCCGAAGTATGTGTATATAAAAGATTAGGTTAGATATGGTCAGAAAAGGGAAATTTCATCAAACCCTTCTCTACTTAGGAGGAAGAAAGGGATGGGAGACCCTGAATGTGAGACTTCTCCCCATCTTTGTGCATAAATATCTTATTCTTGTTATTTTCACTCTACTAGAGTTCTGCTGCCTGAGTTATAAACATCTGTATGCATTCACTTGTCTAAATACAAGCACCTTCTAGTGTTTGTATTTACCTGAAATGAAGGAGTAATGGAAGCATGTCTAGAAACAATAGGCTTATGATTAGTCAAGAATGCAAATCTAGGTGGCCCTGACTATAGGTGGGGAATTTGCAGATCTTGTAAATTATCATTAGCTATTGAACAGAGTGCAGCTATATGAGAAACAACTACATAAAAAATAATGTGGTTATACAGCTTTAAGGTTGGGTTGTTTTTTTTTTTTTCATTTATCCTGAGATTGTAATGAAACATTTGGAACAGTTTTGCTACTGCTTCATTCTATATATAGAAATTTATTTCCAATCCAGAAATAGCACCATATAGTGATCTGTAGTGTTTTGTACCCATGGGAAATTAAGCACTAGTTGATGCTGAAAATGGTGTTGCAATTAGATATTATGGCAAAGTAGTTAATCTATAGATAATTTGAATTTGCATAGTAAAATTAAGGCAACCCTTCTGAGGCAATAATAATCATTAACTGCGAAATGAAACAAATGATTCAGAAAACAGGCAGCTTCTTCACTGCAGCAAACAGAGTAACATCTCTGAAGCCACTAGAATCAGAACGTAAGCGCTAATCTGTCACAGGCAAAGGTGATGTGGGACCTAGTGGGAGTGAAGTGCTGGTTTATTAATTAGATGCATAAGCCTTGCACTAAATTACACCTGTTGTTTGTAATGTAAAATATTTTTTTCACAAAGATGGGACAATCCTTATTCAAATGTAAGGCAGCTTTTAAATGTGGAAGTCACCTAGAAGCTTAATTGGAAATCTCTTTTAATGAGATTTAAGTTTTTATGTCTGTGTTGAACTTTAAAGTTAACCTGTAAGAACTGGGTCATCTGATTTTGTTATAGTTCTTCTGGGGTTATTGCTCTTTCTGACCTAATCTTACTTTTACTTTTTTTTTCTTTTATTTTCTATAAATACGAGTGCAGAGACAGTCCTGAAGATTAATTTATGTAGTATTGCAGGCCATCCAAATTGCCATTTTCACTGTTTTAGATAAGTATTTGTCCCTGTGGAAGACTTAGAGTTGAAAGAAGACCGTAGATTCAGACAAAAAAATATATATATATATTTTTACAAAGATAAACAGGATTGACAGATCTCTGAAATACAGTTTTTCTACTAGTCTTAGTTTCTGTTCCTTCCCAGGACTGATAATATACCGCAATCTATGCAGCCTTTCTGGTTTGTAACTGAGGAGTTACTCACACTGTTAGCTACAGTAGGAGAGTTGCAATATCTAAGGACAGTAACTCTGGAGCATTAGAGACGAGAAGGTTAAAAGTCTTTGATGAAAGTCAAGAGAAACTCAAATTCAGTGAGTATCCAAGCGGCATACTTCTACCAAAATAATTTTGAGAAGCTAGCATTCGATTTCCGACAACAAAATTTTCACTGCCATTAGTGTAAAGATGCCTAAAGTAATGCAGTCTAGTAGACCACTAGAAAGGAAAAATGTATTTTGTGTTACTATGTTAATGATTTCAAGGAATTCAGTAGTCAAAGATACTAGTTTCTACATTTGGCCCATAGAAAGTGATCTCCACTCTTTTGTTCTTCTCTTGAGAGTGATAGGGAGAAATTTTTTTAGTTTTGAGAGAAATTTCACTGCCAGAAGTGTGGAAAACACTAAGCCACATGATAAGTTCAGGAAACAAGTAGAAAACAAACTGAAACAAAAAAAAAAGAAAAGCCCAAAACCAACCCATAAGCACAGCAAACTTATTTATTTTTTTCATACTCATGAAAAAAAAATTGAGAGGGCCAAAGTATAGGAGAAGTCAAGACAATACCAATCCAGACTTTTCTTGTGCTTCTTTCTTTTCCTTTTCTTAGCATTTAAACTGGGAAAACATTTCAAGTCATTGATTCCAGTCTCCTGGTTTTACACTCAATCTTCTTTGTGGCTCACTGTCTTAATCAGCTGGAATGTATTAGCTGTTTCACAATAACAGTTCAGCTTCGGCCATATTTATTTTTCTCAAGGAAGAATTTTAAATTCAATGGAAATGGCCATTTTGTTTCAAACTTGTTCTCTTGGCCAAAATAATAAAAAGAAAAATTGAATTAATTTGTTTTTCTTGTTTGATCAACTCTAGTTCTGACCCCTTCAATTCAACATAGTCAGTTATTGTAAAAGTGATTGTGTAAGCAGGGAAAGGTTTTGTGATGTTCCATTTTTGTGGCGTTGCCTTGCTGGGGAGATTTTATAAAATCATGTAGTCTCTTGCAGTCTATGTGTTTGCATCTGTTGAATGGAGATAAGTTATTTACCTCACATCGTGTTTCAGCAATTTACATTTGAACTATTACTTACATATGGAAAATACCACTGATTCTAGCTAGTGTAAGTCACCGTAGCTCCCAAAGGTGTTACTAACCCTGTAATTTCTTTGCTGCATGAAAACTTGTACTCAATTCTTGCATCACAGGCTCCTATCACAATATAAGATTAAGAGGTAGCTGCTTAGAAATTCCTCAGGCAGCCCCAGGGCAAAAGACAGACACTGTGTTCCCCTGCAATATGGGTTTGGATGTCTCTGCTGTAAACACAGGTTTTAAACTCACAGCCTCGGCACCCTGGGGGAAATTGCTGCGTTGTGAGGATTGTGCTCATGGGGCTTGCAGCCAAGGCTGGGGGTTCAGTACCTGCTTGTCCTACCTTGCGTGGGACGAAAGCTCTGGTGAAGCAGGCCAGGGCTCTGGGTCATGCCGTGGTCATGTCATGGGTCACTCCTAGCACTTGGCACGGGCTGGAGTGCATGCTTTTGGCGTCACACCAGTAGTTGTGGCAGGGAGAAGTCAGGTAAGGACAGATGGCTCCAAGTCCCTCACCCCTCAGGCGTGTGTGACCCATTGGCAGAGTGCAGAAACTTGCCTCTAGTGCTTTTAGGTCTCTTCTGCTTGGAGAATTCCTCTGCCCTAGTGAGCAGATGCATTGAAGTGGGAGTCTTGTTTCCAGAGCAGCATCAGGGCTACTGTGTGCTCCTTCCACACACAGGCTGGAAGCAGTGCTCCTGGACAGCTGAGGAAGTTGCACCAATTTCCATTCCAAGAAGTGGAAGTAAAATGTCCTCAATTGTTTCTCAAGGAAGCTTCAGAATTGTAGCATTTAATTTTCAAAGCCCTAATTTAAAAAAAAAAAAAAAAAAAAGAATTTCCACTGAAGTTATGGGCCTTGATCAACCTCCATTACTGTTTCTTTTTCACCCTGTCATCTGACTGCCAATTTTAATTCCTCCACTGATGTTCTTTCTTTTTTGAATATGGAAGAACAATTTTGGCTCTTGTGCTTACAACTGCACAAGTTAACATAATGTCCAACATAATTAACTGAGCCACAAACATGCCTCCTTGTTCAAAGACTAAATTAGGATGGGAGAAAGTAAGTGGTGTCATCAGATCTATCTAAATAATAGGATAAGGAAAGGACAAATTTATAATTAGATGTATTTTTGTTTCACAGTCTCCTTACTGGCTTCTTAATTTACATTTTACTTTCATTAAAAAAAGATGTAGCTGTCAGAGCACAACCACGCACCTTGCACATTCCATACTTGCCCTGAACACACACACATGTGCGATCACAATTTTCTTGTACATCTAAACTTTTGTGCCAAACTGTATTCTCATATACCACAGTTATAAAACTAGAAGGAGCAGTGATCCTCATCTTGACATCTTTCAGGAAATAGGTATGATACCAATTGTGACTGCAGAGAACTGAGCAATTAAAATTCAGACTGACATGGTGAGCAAAGCACCAAGTTTTCTATACCTTTTTATTGACTGCAGAAAGGTGGGATGAATCTCTGGACCAGCCAATATATAATACAGGTTAACTTTTTTGGCAGTAATCAGGTCTCAATATTCTGATAGAAAGTCCATTGAAGTTTTTCATTGTCACTTTACACTCAGTGCTCTCAAGGATGTGTTCAAAGCCCAGAAGAACAACACCGCCAAAATCTGGTCTGTTCCTTAGTATTGCTTGACTGGGGATTTAGCTTTTGTTTCTTTCTCATTTAGTGTAAGATGTTTTATTCATCACAAAATTATTAGTGGTTGAAAACTGGATTCTCACATATGACTTGTCCAACAATCACCAGCATCAGGAGATGTGTATACTAGCAGCAGTAATGCTTCTAGATTCTCCTCTGCTACAGAAATTCTTACTGTGCTTATTTCCTCATTTTCACCACAGTCCTTCATTGACTGTGCATTCATTCACCTCCACCTTCACTGTCTATAGTTTCTAACTCTATCTCAAAAAATAAACAGTCTGGCGTAAAGTAAAATCATAACATGAAAAAGGCATTATGACAGTACTGAGCATTTAAGCATGTGTTTAATTTTAGCAAGTACCAGTGCTGTTCTTATCTAGATCTAGACCAGATTTAGAAGAAGAGACAAGAATGGGTTGTAGTTTTGCACATTTCAGTGGCAAAGGCAGCTCAGGTAAAGGTCTTCATACTAACTGAGCTGGTAGGAGCACGTCTTCCTATGGAGACATTCCGTGTTGGAAAAGTGACACAGGAACATAGCAAAGTACAGAAAAACACTGGGGAAAAGTCAGCTAATAGAAAAGAACAAAAAGGAAGATTTATGTCCCCCAGGCAATTTGTGTTGCTGTACTATCTCAGTAACAAAATCGACGAAACAGCACTTCTCTGCCTTTAAAGACAAACCCGGAAGTCTGAAAGGTTTTCAGATGCTGTAGTGACAGTGCCCATAAGAGTACTACAGTCTGCATCAGCTGTGCCAAACTAAGCATGGTTCTTCCCCTTTCTGACATTGCTGGGGCAAACAGTGAGCTGAGATTGATTCAAGAGTTTTGGCTATGGTTAATGTTTTTTATTTCTGTCCATGAAGATCCGTCCCATCATTTGTCCAGTAGTTCTCTGTAACCCCTGAAGAATGTTCTATGGGTCAAAGCCTGTTTCTTGCATCATGTATTTAAATAGCCCTGACACAATGGGATCTGGAGCTTGATTAGATTTTTAGGTGAGAATTTAAATTTGTGCTAAATGAATTATTATTGATTGCAATATGTTTTTGCACTCCTGTTTCTTGGTTGGTGGTTGTTTGGGTTTTTTTTTTTTCCTTTATTCATATGACACATTCCTACTTAATATGAGAAGAACTTGACCTACTATCTCTGGCAGGTCCAGAAAGTAGTCTATAAAGTTCCTTCAAACATGCTGCTTTTTTCAGTCCTTCCTTCTGAATACAGAATGTGGTAAAGGAGCCTCACTTTATGGCTTGGAAAAGGACAAGGGCAAGAGTCCAACAGTTGAAAAAGAAACAAGAAGGAAGGAAAGAAAAACAAAGAAAAAAACTCCAACCTTGTATTTCTTTGATTCCAAATGCCCAAGGGAGATTCTGTGAGATTAAAAATACTTCTGATACCAAGCCAAATTGTACAACAGGATTGCCTAAAAATGTATTAGAATTTCTAAAGTGCCTTGCACGTGTTATTTCCTGGAGAGACTGCAAGGAGAAAAGTGGTTACTAGGTTTATCTGAAATTCCAGCAACGTCAAATAAAATGGGCTTTGCATTATCCATGAATGCTGGATGTGCCAGGATTTGAACTGTTCTTTTAAATATGTGCAAAGTTAACAAATGGTCTGGAACCAAAGAAGGAAATAGCGAGCCAGAACTTCAGCTGGGGTAAATCAGCATTGTCTTAAATTTCTATGGGCTGGATTTTAAGATATCTAATGCCAAAAAGATAGTGAAACAATGCACAGGGTATATTATTTGGTAGAAGGTTCTTTTGTTTTTATTAAGAGTAAACTCTGACAGATATGTGAAAGCTTTCTGTTTGTTCCTAAAACTGAATATCTAGAGAAGTAAAGAAAATCACAGACACAGTCTGAAAATTAGAGACTTTTCTAGTCTTTGACAAGATAGCAATAACATCACAGAGGCACAGGGACAGAAAGGAAGCCATTTTCTTTTCTAAGGACTTTTAGCTTTTGCAATCCAAAATTCAAAATCCTTTATCAAGACTGGTAAGTGCTGTAGTATGTCTCTAACAAATGCTTTGTTTTGGATGTGTTTTGGGGAGACATTAGTAATTGTTCTGTAAGTTCTGAAATGGCTATCTTCAGCAGAGTGGCAAAAGAGTGTAACTCTGGAAGCTAGATCTGGCTGAAGGATCACCACTGCACCCTGCAGCAAGGTGATGTTAGTCCCTGGTTAGCAACTTCAGCTCCCCAGCCCTGCCTTCATGTAGCAGCAGCATGGCTGTCTTGCATGGGGTTGTAAAGCTAAATTGATTCTCACTAACACAGACACTACTACGCCATGGTCCGCTGGGTGGTAGAGACAGTTCCTGGGAGATTTGCCATTTAATTTTTTCTTTAAAAGTATTTTTGCGGAAGGTTGGAGGATAGGGAGGAAGGCAAGGGAGTGCTTGCATTACAATAGTCAACACACACTTTCATTACTTCATGTTATAAATGGAGATACAAAGAAGGTTTGAATTTGCTAAACTTGTGGTAGAAAAATCTCTTGCCAGGCTTCCTGCATATCAGTCTTTTATGAGAAGCTAGACTACTGGCTTTGTTAAGTGTGAGGAGTAAAAGTAATTCATGGCCTCTGGAAAGCCTCTAGGAAACATACTTTCAGAAAGTGATTCAGTTTGGTTAGTTTGGTTTGTGATGGAAGCAGGTTTTGCTGCAAAATTTCTAGGTAATAAATGAGTGTTCCAGAATGATAGCTCATGGCAAAGTTCGACAGATTTTGTAGCTGCAGCCAAGAGGCAGAAAAAAGATGACTTTTTACAAGACTTTTGTCAATCCATCCAATTTTCACTACCTTGTGCAATTAGATTTGTAGACACAGGAGTGTAGAATGGTGAGTCAACTTACTGCACCTTGTAGCTCATGTATAAACAGTAACAGTCTTTATTTATAGGGTGTTGGAGATTCCTACCCCGCCTCTCATCCTCGTGAAGGATTCTGAGAAAACTTTACTAAAATCTTTCCCCTCATCAGCATCTAAAATACTTCTTGGGTGCTCACTAATAGGCAATATTGTGTATTTGTACAACAGCCAGTGTTTTTACCCATTAGTCTTACAGTTTATTGACCAGACAACATTTTCAGTCATAAGGTTCATGAATGCTTGTGTTCCAGAATTCTTGCAGTAGCAGTAAAAAGTGCAGAACATCAGACTGATCATTTATGCACTTTATTAAAAGGACTGTGCATCCACTCTACGCTAAATGGAGCTACACTGCCTTCACTGAGTAATAGCTGATGAGAATTTATGTTAAATACTAAGAACTCGTAGATACACATACACATATGTAAACATTCTGTCTGTGAAAAGCCTGGTTGAATATTTAAGGAGGGAGTAAAAAAAAACTATCAATGGAATTAAATATACTAAGCAGAGCTGAAAATTGCAGTTTGTTCTGGAAATAATGAACTACAGCTTGAAAATACTCCCTGACCTTTCACATTTACAAAGATCTTGATTTCAGTTAAATTACTTGAAAAAGTGCTTATATGCTTGTTTAGCTCCACCATGTACAGACCTGGCCAAGCTATAAAAGTGCCATGACTGTAGTCAAAGTATGTAAAATAGGCCTGGATATACACTGTTGTTTTATTTTTTCATTAAAGTGTTTTATCTGAATTCAATGACTGTAATGGGATGTATTTTTAGGTGGATATACCTACCATGCAATATATTTGTTTTATTTTAATTTATTTGCTTCCTGCTCCTTCCTCCTTTGCGGAGCAGCCTGAATTAGGTCTATGCACCAGAGTCAGAGTCTCATACTTCACATCTCACATTTGCTGAGGGGGACATTGCATACTTCAATGGAAATAGTGTACCATTTGCATCCACACTTCTTGTGTAACTTCCACCAACTTTCTAATCAGCTGTCTGGTCCCAGTAACATATCTTTTTTCTGGGAGTTTTCCTGGGAGAAAAGAGATGAAGCACAACTACTAACACACTCTGAGTGCTCTTGAGCTTCACTGCAACTTGGATTTTGACTCTTGCTCCACCTAGATACTTCAGTAGTGCATTGTTGGCAGCTTGACAGATAACTTCAGCTGAAGAGTATTGATTCATATAAATAACCCACAGAGCAAGAGGCAGGAGGCTTCATCGAGAGGTTACTCTGAATAGCTTGAGGCTTTTGAGGGACCATTAGTGGCTGTCTCTACCAGTTATAAACAGTAAGAACAAATGGATTTTCATGCTTTGTTCTGTTAAGTAGCAAGCCTGTTACATGCAAAATAAACAGGACTCACCACCACAGTGAGAAGAGAGAGGTGACCTTGGGAAGATAATACCTAGAAAGCAGCAGGGAGAACAGAGCTTACGAAACACAATATGACATTTCTATAGTGTCTTCCTCCTTTTTCAGTCACTGAACTCCGAGGATACAGAGAATCTCTCCTTAGCACTGGAGTTCAAGTTTCCAAGGTGGTCAGGTACAGGGAGCACAGTCTCATCTCTTCAGCCTTTAGCCATATCTTACAGACTTGGGGGGGGGAAACCCTCCAGACTAGACAGTTCATGGTGGACTTGTTTGAAGTGTGTGAACATACAGAAACACATGAGCACACATTTTTTTTACACATTTGTTATTCATGTGAACAGGCAACAGTTGAGTGAAGATTAAAGAAAAATCCAACCAAAAAAACCCTATCTCTAGTGCCTCCTAGGCCATTTTCACCCTTTTCTCAGCCCTCCTAGACTACTCTTCCTGCACTTTAGAAAGGTAAGCTTTCTCTCTCCTTTATCTTCTTCACAATGTAGATAGCTGAAGAAAGGAAAATAAGAAATATGGTTCTGCCCATTTCTGCTGCCTGGTCAGCCTCCTTCAGTTTACCAAGTACAGCTGTCAGATTATTGTCTTGCTAAAACAGTCTTCCCATCTTCCCCCACACATAGTGGTTTTCTTCCACTAGTTGTTATGGTCAGTGCCTTTTAAATCATCAGCATTGACACCACCTGCCAACATATCTGTTGCACATACCTGTGGTACTTCAGCTCCTTGTTCAGAGGAAAAGTGAATGCTTCTCTTCTAGAATGGGGTGGGAATTTTGATAAAGACGGACACAGGATTGTCACACAAAGACAATGTACTATACAAAGGCTTCGTCCATAGTAATATTCAATGAATGTGAGACCTCTAGGTCTAACCAGAGATGTCATATATTGGAGATGGTTTTGGCCCCAAATCCTGCTAGTCTGCATAAAGCACAAAAGTTTAGAAAGTAAAACCAACAGTAAATTCCTCCTTTGTTTCTCAGTGAATTTGTCTAACTTCTAGGTACCTTTATGATAAGTGTGAAAAAATACTACCCCATCTGATGAGATCTTTCTCCATAGCACTCATGATTTTATATGTCTCTGTCATATACATTCTTCATCACATTTTCAAGAAGTGTTTTCAAGAAGTCTTATATTGCTGCTTTTACGAAAGCTATTTCACATTTTTACTAGCCTCTTCTTTATTATTGCGTTCTTTCTAGTTCTTCCACAGTGTGGCTCATCTGCGTAGTAGGTGGTGTTAGAGCAGAGGCTCCTTTATACACTTATTTTATGTAATGCCATGAATCCTGGACTTTGGACTTTTAGGCACTTACCATAACATAGGTGAATGGTAGTGTTGCACTGATGCCCTGCTGTGGTATTAAAACCACTAAGGAATGTGAAGATGTAGCTGATGTCTCTGCTAGTGCTTTGTAGCAGATTTTCCATAGCACACCCGTGCATTAAAAGATGTGAAATATTTGATGATGAAAGTGATTGCCAAAGGCTGAAGCAGTGCTGCAGTACATAAGGGGAACCCGTTTACCCAGCATCCATGAAAATTAGTAGTATTATATAATTATTTAATAAGTACTTCCCAAATAATATTTATCTTGACTAACTAGCATGTTACTTTTTCTGCTAATGAGTAGAGTTCCCTGTTATTCAGAGATGCACAAGTTTCCAGACTCCATGTTTTCATACCATGCAGTGTTTTAGATGAGGTGTTGCTGTAGTAGAATCAAAGCCAGGAGCAGGCCATTGTACTAACGGACTCTGGCTTCTTGCAGAAGGCAAAGCACAGAAGTTTCTCCAAGTGATTCCATCTCATTCTCCAGCCGTTGGTGACTGAGGAAGTGCTTTCTTCTGGGGAAGTCCTGCCAGCTTCAGTTGAAAATACCATGTGACAGAGAACTTTATGTATCCTGCCATCATCACCCTCTATCTGCAAAATTGCATGTCTTTCTTTAGGTTGAACTATGCCAGTTGCCAGTTCCACCTACTCAGCTGTACTTCGCAAACTTGCTTCGTAGTTTTGGAGACTTCTCTGTGTCATGATGAAACCAAATTGTTGATCTCTTTAACAAGCTAGTGTATTCATCACTATTCCCGTTTCCAGTGTTAACATATGACTAATATTTTGTTTCTATTGTCATTCACAGGCACACGTGTGTATCTATAACAACCTCAAGAGAAAAGTGTGAATCTATTACGTGCTGAAATCATAACTTCTTTGCTTTGTTTCAGATATCCCCTGTCAAGGTAACCCAGCTTGTCCTAAACCCATTTGGAAAACAAACTTTGGCAAGAAACTTGATCCTAAATTTTCATGTTACAAACACCTTCCCATTCCCTCTTTTGGTCTTCTGGGTCTCCTTTTGGCTTAAGCTACTTTTTGCTGTCACTGCCTGAGCTGCTGATGACGTGACTGTGTTACAGTCATGCAGAAAAGTGACTCTCTCTTAGTTGCACTCAGGGCCAGAATTTCTTCTTAGAATTGCATAAAATTGGAGGCTTTGCTAAGGTGAGTGACAATTGAGCCCTAAGTATTCATAAAAACTTAAAATTGGAAATATGTAACTGAGGGAAGTGGAAGCAGGTTTTTTTGGTTTACTGTTAGCAATTTCATCTGGGACAATTCCATGATGGGGAAAGACAATGTTAAAACTTCTGAGGGAATCAGAAATATTTTGTGTTTAGCATCAATAGGACCAAACCAAGTTTCAAACTTCTTATTGGTGTTTAAAAACAGGGTGGGAATTTTTTCCTTAAAATTATGAAAACTGAGAATGTCCTTGTTTTCAAATAAGAAATAAAACATTCAAAAAAGTCAAAGTGAAATCATGAAACACATAGTTTTGGCAACTCCTGTATTTCTTTTGATTAGCTCTTTTACCCAGTTTCACCATTTACCCACACTTTTTATCCTTCAGCTACAGGATAGAATTTCCTCTACTCAGTACCTCTCGTTGCTTTGAATGAAGATCTCAAAAGCACACACTTTTCAGAGAGGGTACTTTTCCTTTGTTCATGGTAGACATTGTGGAAAGCACATTCACGCACCTGGGGTCTTGTGCTTGTTACTAATTTCTGGAATGATTTAGGATGATAACAGCCCTCTACAAAGGTGTGAATTGATGCCACTTTAAGCTTTGAGATTACAGTAAAACCCCTGTATGCTCACCACTTTAAAGGTTTTAACAAAAACAAAAAGAAAATAAAAAGGAATCAATAAACCAGCCGAGACAAGCATGTAAGTCCTTGTAATGTGGGATAGATAAGTCACTTGTTAGATGGTCCTTTTACTTAAGTAAAGCTCCCACTTATCTTGATGTTAGAAAGTAGGAAGTGGATAATTCAGGAAAAATTGAATCAATAACTTTTTGTTTCCTTGTCATGTTCTCGCTGCTACTGACTTCAGGGGGAACTTTGACTGAAAATTTTAAACATCTGGTAGAGCACGGAAGTAGCCACTAATGGTATGAATTTTTAGTAATGTAGAATGGTTTTATTTTTTTTTAAATCAAGATTATTAAACCACAGCCATGAGCCCAAGTCTGGAAGCCAAATGCCCTCTACTGGCCATGAACTTATTTTCTTAGTGTTGAAAATAAGATGTTTAGTATGAGAGCTTGTTCTAAGCAAAGTCTGCGTTTAGCTGCAATTTAAAAAAAATTTTTTTTTTTAGTTGTTGTCTTATGAAGCAGGTCAGATTGTTCTGTGGCTTGTGCTATTCCTGTCATTTAGACAGTTGTTTTTTGCAAATCTTCATATTATATGTCTCTCAGGAAAGAAAACTAGAAAATAAATAAATCAAGACAGAAAGGTAGAAAATTAGTAAGCTGGGAGAGAAAGCAAAACATGGTTATCATTTCTGTGACAGTGTAGCTTAATGCCTCTGCTAAAATCAGGGCCAAGTTATGAAGAATCTATGCAAAATCCTTGTACGAATGTGTCCTGAACAGCTTGTGACCATGATAGGGAAAAAAAAAAAATATGGGACATGCTCAAGGTCATAACAAAAAAAAAAACCTGCTATAAGGTTAGGATTTCAAACCGAATTTTATGAGTTTTCATTACCTGTGACAAATGAGACAAAGTTAAACTCTCAGGTGCCCAAGTTCATTTAGGAGAGGAAGGGAGAGTGGAAATAGGCTTATTCATGTGAACTATGAATGCATGAGAACATTTCCCCTCCTGGAGAACTTACAGTACTTTGCCTTCTAACACAAGGCCACAACTTAATAACTCTCTTACTACCTCTCTTCCTTGGCACACTCCTGGCACGCAGCTGTCTTAACTGTCCAAAGCACAAGTTTGTCACAACAGAGCATCTCACTGAAAGCAAGCAGAAGAGCTCTTCCACTGACTTAGCTGATGCATGCTCTGCTTGAAAGCAGGTGTGCTTTTAAGAAATTTAGGAAATTATGAAATGTAAGGCATTTGTGGATAGGCAGTGAGCTTGTAGGCAAAAAATTATTTTTCATAGCTTATCATGAAATTGATTAATTAACTCCTACAGTTTCTTCTATATGCCAGCCTGATTGGAAATTGTGGGTTGGAAGGTGAAGAACTGACTTGAATCCTCCAGGGTTATGGTTTTAGAATCACAGCAGCTTAAAAGGCCACAGACCTCAAGCAATGTGTCAGCTCATCAAATACACCTTTCAGCTTCTACAAACTGACAAGGCTACAGATCAGGTTTCCATAGGAATCCTATGTGAGTTACCTGCTTAAACCTTACTCAGTGATTTTTAGTGTTATTATTATTTTCTCCAAAATGGAACTGGGATACTCACCTTTCTTAGGCCCCATGGTAACTGCACACATGACAAGCACAGTACTTTCTTGTACATGTTGACTTCCCTTGAACCATATCAAAGCTCCACACCACGCTGAACATCATCAGAAATCATTCATTTGGGGGCTGCTACCAAGAGTTTTGACCAAACTCCCCAGCTTCTTGTGTCCTGCAGCACACCGCTGACCATAGCAATGGTGCAGCATACACTGTCTGTTCCCAGAACAGTGTTGAGGTCAGCAGACTTACCACTCTCTGCTGCTTGGGCTGGACCATAACCATCCTGGAGACTGCCTACTCAGACAGCTCCTTCCAGCTGTGAGGGCTGAACTCACCAGATGTGAGCCGCCTCTGGTCCAAGAGCTGTTTAATAACTGTTAGGCACACAACACTAGATCCAGTGTTAAGAGGATTTACTGAGCAAAAGAGGAGTTTACCCTCTTCCTGGGCTGTTAGCCCAGCCTGTTAGAGCTTTGTATAACATGAGAGAGAGTTCAGGAGAGAGGCAGCACAAAGTCTTCTCTGACAGGGGCTTTGGTGTCCTGCCACAAGGGCAGATCGTGCCTGACAAACTTGGTGGCCTTTTATGATGGGGTGACAGCATCGGTGGACAAGGGACGAGCAACGGATGTCATCTACCTGGACTTGTGCAAAGCTTTTGACACTGTCCCGCACGACATCCTTCTCTCTAAACTGGAGAAGCATGGGTTTGATGGATGGACCACTCGGTGGATAAGGAGCTGGCTGGATGGCCGGACTCAGAGAGTGGTGGTCAACAGCTCGATGTCCAAGTGGAGACCTGTCACGAGTGGCGTCCCTCAGGGGTCCGTGTTGGGCCCGGCCCTGTTCAATATCTTTGTTGGCGACATGGACAGTGGAATAGAGTGCACCCTCAGCAAGTTTGCCGATGACACCAAGCTGTGTGGTGCCGTCGACACGCTGGAGGGGAGGGATGCCATCCAGAGGGACCTGGACAGGCTGGAAAGGTGGGCCCGTGCCAACCTCATGCAGTTCAACCAGGCCAAGTGCAAGGTCCTGCACATGGGTCGTGGCAATCCCAGGCACAAATACAGGCTGGGCGGAGAATGGATGGAGAGCAGCCCTGAGGAGAAGGACTTGGGAGTACCGGTGGACGAGAAGCTCAACATGAGCCGGCAATGCGCCCTTGCGGCCCAGAAGGCCAACCGCATCCTGGGCTGCATCAAGAGGAGCGTGGCCAGCAGGTCGAGGGAGGTGATTCTCCCCCTCTACTCTGCCCTGGTGAGACCCCACCTGGAGTACTGTGTCCAGTTCTGGAGCCCCCAACATAAGAAGGACATGGACCAGCTGGAGAAGGTCCAGAGGAGGGCCACAAAGATGATAAGAGGGCTGGAGCACCTCTCCTATGAAGAAAGGCTGAGAGAGTTGGGGCTGTTCAGCCTGGAGAAGAGGAGGCTCCGGGGAGACCTGATAGCGGTCTTCCAGTACCTCAAGGGGGCCTACAAGAAAGATGGGGAGAGACTGTTCAGTAAGGCCTGCTGTGATAGGACGAGGGGCAATGGTTTTAAAATAGAGGGGGGTAGATTTAGATTGGACATTAGGAAAAAATTTTTCACCATGAGAGTTGTAGATCACTGGAACAGGTTGCCCAGAGAGGTGGTGGATGCCCCATCCCTGGAAACATTCAAGGCCATGCTGGATGGGGCTCTGAGCGACCTGATCTAGTGGGGGATGTCCCTGCTCCTTGCAGGGGGGTTGGACTAGATGACCTTTGAAGGTCCCTTCCAACCCTAACCATTCTATGATTCTATGATTCTATGATTTGCGTAACCAGCCTCCTAGAGAGCTAGACCCTTCTTTGGTCTGTTTTAGCCTGGTTTTGCCCAGTACAGCTCTTTGTGTGTGGATTTCCCCATTACTGCAGGGATAAGGGCGTAAGGATTCACCAACAGCTTGTCTTAGACTTCACTAATGCTCTTCAAGGAACAATCCTATTCTTGCTGTGCTGACCAAGCAGTCATCAGAGTATGAAAAATTCCTGGAGCAGGAGCAGTGGCTATCTTACATTGTCTGTATTTTACTGTGTGTAATTTTTCTCATATATTAAATCTGTTCTTTAATTATGTCTTCTAAAAGCAGGAATGTGTTGGGTTGGAGGGTTTTTTCAGCTATAAAAGCTGGTCTCCAGAATAACTGGTGAGATTGTTTTCATGGAAAACACAGGCATGTAACAGCAGATGCTCCAAGATAGGATGTACAGGACAGTGGAGAACGGAGGAGCTTAAAAGAAGTGCTTACAAATTTTCTTGCAGCAGAAGTCCTTTCAGAATGGTGCAGAAAAAGGGAGCAAACTCTTGCAAGGCACCGTGAACAGGTGTCATGCATTACAGGACATTTTCTTCTAACGGAGAGAAGCCCCAGCTCCACTTCTGCTGTTGAACCCTGCAGTCAGGCTTTTACACCCCTGTGATGGATGAGGCCCCCTCTGAACAAGAAATGTCTTTCCCTGTTGAGGTCCTCGAAAATGCAGGTGAACTCCCCAGATCAGATTTGAGGGTCACAGCCTCAGCTTGGACAGAGGACGTATGAGGCTGACACCTGACAGTCCTGCTCTGTGGAAGAAACTTCCCCTGAATCAAATAACACGCTTGAGGGCATAGATGTGTCTTTTTACCTTGTAATTTAATTTTTTTTTCTTAAAAAAAAAAAAGGCAGTAAGTCACATTGTTATCTCGCCTTCCTGCCACTCTAGTGTGCTTTTTCTAGGAAATACCATCTTCACATCACCTCTTCATGAGATACACAGTCTCCTTGCTCTAGGCTAGTAGTGGTGTCCTCATAACAAAGATAAGCACACCTTTTTTCTAGAGTTTCTGCTTTGTGAGTTTACTGTGTAATACTGAACAAATTTGTCAAGACATATGGCTTTAAAAGGTTTCTTAATATAATTGCACATCACTTCCACAAACAGAAAAAATATGAGGTTGGGTAAACTGATCCAACATTTACACACTTTTTGCTTTACGTTTTTCCTGTTCATATTCTCTTTTGAAGTTCAGATAGTGACCTTCTGAGATGAGGATAGCTGAAGAGGGTTTCTGGGGCAAATTTCTGTGTCCATCTCTCCTGTGTGGAGACATATTTCTTTTTTTTTTTTGTATACTGGAGCCCTCAATTATGAAAGTTTTTTCTCTGCTCCCTTTTGTGCTCGTGTTTACATTTTACATTCCTTTTAAGCCTCCCTGCACTTTCCCCCTGAGGATCTCAGATTATTTTTTAGCCTTGCTGTGAATATCTAGCTTATCTGTTCTTTGGCTTAAGGATTTTTCCTGTCTCCATACTACCACCATAGAGAAAAACTTAGAGGTATACTTTTTCCACGGTCTAAATGAATGCTGCTACTTCTTTATACGTAGGCAGCCCTGACCCTGTGGGCTGGATTTCTTATTTAACAAAGCTTTCTCTGATACATCACTGTCTCAGGCTGAATTGAGTGCACATAAACCTAACCTGCAAGTCAACATGAAAGAAGAAGAAAGCATTTTGATGACAGCCCTGGATCACAATTGAAAAGGAGATTTGAACTTTGCATGGAAAGGAACAGAGACACGCTCCAAGTGCAGCAGCCTATGTGGAAGGAGACATTCAGAAAGGAAGGGAAGAAGAAGAGAGGTAGAGGTCATGGATGTGACTCTTTGGGCTAGGGACAGCTTTGAGAGAAAGGAACAGCTACAGTTGGGTTTCCAAGAAAGGATCCATAAAGGATCAGTGACTTCACTTCAACTCTGATAGTCAATACCTGTTGATGGTCTGAATTCTCACTAAGTGGGCACATGGCATCCTCTGATCTGGAGAGGGCTCAGAACAAATTAGTGAGGTTAGATACAAAATGCGATCCAGGCTACCCAGTCTAGCCCTTTCACACAGACTAACTGAGGTGCTAGAAGCATTTTTAACATCCTAATCCCTTTGGGTTTTAGTTGGGGTTTTTTATTATTTATTTCATGTTACTTGAAAATTAACATTTCTAGCAGATCCTGCAAAGTCTTAGTTCAATCCACAACGGGTTAACTGCCCACTGTGTGGCATAAAGCAGCAGAGTTAGACAGTCTGTGCTGTAGGCATGTAACAGGTACGAGCCAGTATTTCTGAGGCAGTAAGAGCACCTTAAGCTTTTGGAACAAAGCCAGACTCTAGTTATTCTTTCCTAAGGCTAATACTGTGGAGGTAGCCAAGTGCTAGTCCTTATGCTGTTTTAATTTATCAAGTTGAGCTCAAGTTGAGCACACACCATCTCTTCTTAAGAATGGGGAAGAAAGAGAGTGAGGCAACAGCAGCACATCAAAGTACAAAACCTAAACAAAATTAACATCTTGGTAAAAGGTCATGTCTTCGATCTGAAGATTAATTCTGCTGTTTTTTCCCTTAAAATGTCAGTTGGCTACCTTTCCTTTTGTTTGGGCTGGTGACTAAGAGCTTCACCCACTGGTGGGAAAGTCAGTTCTCTCTGACACATTCTTGATCCAAAGAGGAATAACCTGTGCAAACAGGGGCCATGTCACCCAGTGTCAGAGCACAGTGGCGATGCATTCAGACAAGGAGTATTGTGGCGGTGTGGAGCAGGGACCAGTCTGAGAACAACCATCCCAGCTGAGTGCTGGCAGGGTGAGGTGTGGAGGAAGTAATTTCTCATCAATGTGCCCCATTGCCTTCTTGGAGGGCAAACTCTGCTGGATTCCACAAGGAAGTGTCATGTGTTACCACCTGCCTTCCTCCTGTCAGGGTCCTTGCAGGGGTTGTCCCTGGAAAGGACAAGGAGTGTCCTGCCCCAGGAAAAGGAGTGGCTCCTTTCAGCCCCATGGCCATGGGCAATCCTACACTGGCACCAGAAATGCAGACTAGCCAGCTGATGATTGTTCTTTGCTTCTGTGAGAAGTGTTCCCAGAGATCAGCAAAACGAAGGATACCACGTAGGCAAGGATGCAGGGACTTGGGAGGAAATACTTCTTCCTCCTCAGGGCCCAGCACCTTCCCAAAAGAGCACTTTACCTTCTCCATGAGCTGCTGCTCCTGACTCCTCTCAAAGGGACGGATTCTGCCCTATTTCTTCATGGACTCTTTTTTAAAACAGTTTTTCTAAAAAAGAAAAAAAAAAGAATTGCTTTTTTTGAGGTAAGAGAGACTCACTTAAGACTTTAAGGGAATGTTATTTCTAGGGATATTTCTTCAAAGCTGTCCTAAGACACAGCATACAATATGCAGTTACTAGTGAGCAGTATCTGAAACATGAACAAGGTTTTTCTTAAAATGAGATACTAAGGTAGGATCCTGAAATAACTGAGAGGAAAGTACAGTTCTGCAGTTATCCTTATAGATTAATATCTATTAAAATAATCAACAACTAAAGCAAAAATTTTACAATAATCAAATCACTATGTTAATCAGTGACAACATGTGACATGCGATCATTATGTTTGCATGAAATATTTTTTTTATAATACAAAAAGTTCAGTGATGTCACTGTAAATCATTGCTAGAACTTCTCTTATTACATGTGTCTGGCTGTTCCCGTGAAAGGCAATGTCTTTTCTAAACATAGGTGAAAATAGAGGACCAAGTCTCTACTTCCTTAGATCAGTGCACACTACAAGCATGGTATGAGCTCACACTGACCTTTAAAGAAGCTCTCCAATGAGAAAAACAACCCAATGAGTAACAACAACTCCAAATTTAAAGAAAATCCTAGCAAAAGGATGTTTACACAGAAAAATACTTACACATTTAGAGAGTTTGCTCTTTACCTCGATCTTGAAACTGTCATTTTCGTGACTTGTGCTTTTATTTTTGTGATACTGTATGGCCTCAGTAATGTTAGGTGAATGTAAGAGCACTGGAAATGGACTAGACCCATCCAAGCATCAGTTGTGGCCGTGGCACCATGCCCAGGGACTCATAATCAAAGCGTTCAAAGCATACAAACCATAGGGTGTTGTGCAGGCAACATCAAACAAAGTACCTGGCACCAGAGGACTCTTCCTAAGCCCTTTCATGAAAGCAGGTTGTTACAGTGAAAACAGGATGATGTTCCTAACTGACATGTTAGAAAACCTGGATGATATATTGTATGCCTTCGGCATAAAAATGTAGCTAGCCTCTGACAATCACTTATTCATGAGAAATTTATCTTTACGGGAGATCATTGAAAACATTGAAGTAATAAATGAATAGACACTGAAAACACATTTTAAGGAAACAAACCAATTAAATGTTATTTAAACAAAAACTGGAATAGCTTTCCAGAGGAGAGAAACTCATCAACACCGAGAGTCTTTTTTTTAATGGAAGGTTGGAGACAGCTTATGCAGGAGAAACTGTCCTGTAGGCCATATGGGGTACTTGGGATGGTCCCTTCCAGATTTAAAATTAAGGACTTCAACAAACCTCTCTCTTTCTTTACTTTCCATTATAGGCATGGAAAGAAGAAAAAACTGTTATTACAGTTGAGATAGAAATGATACTTCTTTCTAAAAATATTTCAGATTTAACCATATTTTTCTGTTTTGCAATGTATTCAAATGAAAACTGTCCATGTTTAAACAAGGGAGACAGATGGCATAGTGACTTTCCCAGCCACAGTAGCCAACAGAAGATAACTACATATTGAGTTTGCATCTGAAAGAATCTACATTCAAATATGTTTGAATACCTGCCGTTAATGCAGCGCAAGCAAAAGATCATAGTTACTGGCATTATGGGTTTGCCTGAGGCCCAGCTTCCATCACTTCTCCTGTTGAAGCCCTTCTGTTTCTAAAAATGCATGATTAGCAGGCCAGAGAACAAGCAAGCAAGGTAATTTTTTATTTGCAGGGATAGGGAGGGCACTTAAATATTGCAGGAGACTTAGGCACATCTTCTAGTATGTCCTTGATCTATCTGAGTTATGGAGTCTGCCTCCCTCCTCTTGATTTTTGACAGAAGTCCAAACCAGCTTAACTCACACCACTTTTCTGTAAGACAGCAGTGCAGTCAAATGTCAGATGCTTAAGAGCTTTATCTGGTTGCTTGAGATACTTGAGATACTCAGGTGGTATGATTGATAGCTGTATTCTGGATTGACGTTCCGGAATTTAGTTACCTTTCCCTTGAAGCCCTGTAAACAGCTGTATGTAGAAGGATAGCATGAATATTTCAGTCAGCCCTTTACCATCAGCTTGTCTAGCTGTGGATTTTTGTCAGAGAAACTGAGGAAGGCTGTGTCTGGGAGGGACATTTGCTGAAGGTCAGCACCACACTAGTGCTGCTGTCTTCTCTTTGGTGTTATCTGCATTCATTTTTTGAAATTGTGTGGCTGCTTTCCCATGGAGCGAAGCTGGAACTAATGAACCTTGCTGGAACCACATTGGCTCTACATAGAAAAAGGAGCAGTCCAGAGAGCCTTGCAAAATTACCCCGGTGGTTCCTTGTGGAGACAGCTCAGCAGCACACAAATCAGAATGCAGAACACGAGGACAGACCTGCCAGAGTCAGATCTTGGGACACCTCAAAGCAGGGGTCTGTGAAGTGAAAATGGACTCTGTGTTGAAAGCTAGCATTGGCCAGGAGTCCCTGCCTCCCACACAGGAAAGACACCACCCTGATTGTGGACAAAAAGGGAAGGCAGCAAATTTTCGTGCACCTATGTCGTGGTTTTGGCTGGGATGGAATTAATTTTCTTCCCAGTAGCTGCTGTGTTTTGGATTTCGTATGGACTTGGTATGTGAAGAATGCTGATAATACACTGATGTTATTAGCATAGCTAAGAGATCAAGGACTTTTTTCAGCTTCCCAGGTTTTGCTAATACACAGGTGCAAAAAGCTGTGAGGGGTATAGCCAGTACAGTTGACCTAAACTGGCCAAACGAATGTCATGCTCAGGGGGGTTGGCCTGTGGACAATCTCTGTCTCTTGGGATTGTTGCATGATCACTGCTCAGGGTGGCTGTATCAGTCACTGGGTCATCAGGCATTGAGAAATCTTGCATTACATTTTGTATACTCTGTTATCATTATATTTCATCATTATTATCCTTATTAATATATATTATTATTATTATTATTATCTTCTCCTTTACTGTCCTAGTAAATTGTCTTTATCTCAACCCACAAGTTTGCCTTTCTTTCCGAGTCTATCCTCCATCCTATTTGGGAGGGGATAAGGTGGGCGAGCTGCTGCATGATACTTAAGCTGCTGACTGGAGTTAAACCACAACAGCCTAGTTTTCCAAAAACTCCAGCTGAGTTTATTAGCTCCAGCACAGACTTTAACTGACTCAATGTGCACTTTTGGCCTCAAGGCCCTGTGAACTTCTTATGACGCTTATTTGGTATAGGGCAGTATTTGCATGTGCCCATCTCTAATAATGCATCACACTTGAGGTCATAAATCTTCTCTGGGAAATACATATTGCAGAATCATCTCCAGCTGAACCGCTGCTCATAAACACAAGTGGACCAAAACAAGAGTGAAGGCAGAGAGGAAAAATTTATCCTGTATTGAATACAGTTAAATACTTGCCTTATTTTGTGCTAAGAAAAAGCTTAGTGTCTCTTCCTTACCTCAGGTAATAAAGAGTTGACAAAGGATATCTGTATTTCATCTCATGCATATGTGAATTAAGCTGTACAGCTTTACGCAACGTGGACCTCACCATAATGCTCACATTACAAGAATGTGCACATTTTTGGTTCTTTTTCTTCTGTAGCATGAGTAGACATTGTGTGACAGCAACAGGCCAGTAGTTTAAATAAACTTGGAGATGCATAATTTCTACTGCATAGCTGTCATGCATGGAACTACTCAATGTACAAGCTGTAGAAGGGGAATAATCCAAGACATCTTAGAAATATTGCAGTATAGGTAGATAATATTTTTACATGTTTTCAAAAAATTGAACTACTGGAGTCAGAGATAACTGTCAGCTTCATCTCAAGCTGGTTAAAAACTATTGGCTTTTCCACTTACTTTTGGACATAACAGAAAATACTCATTTAACCAGGAGCTTAAGGGGACAAATTATTTTGTATTTTATACATTTTTCCAGTGGGACAGAGAGAGTAAACAACTAAATAAAATAAGAGAGAAAACAGCTAAGCAAAATAAAAGACACAACTGTCTCTGCGGCTTAGGTTTAGCAACTATGTGTCCTTGCACTCTCACCTCGTCTCACCATCTCTCCAGTTGGCTCAGGAAACAGCCAGCACATCAGCCAAAGACTCTGTTAGGATCCATTTCCACCCCATCTAATGGCTTCTCTTTACACCTACAGACCACAAACATTTGGTGTTCTTTTTATAGTAGCATACGTGCCATCTGCAAAACAAAATACACTTCTCACAAGCACCTCCACAAGGCAGAGCTACAAATGTGGCTGGTTGTGACAACGTGGTGGGAACCAAGGGAATGAGCCAAAGACACAAGAGGCACAGAGGCAAGAAAACCAACCTAACAAAATGAGAAGGGGAAAATATTTTCAGTGGGAAGTGGGAACCCAAAATATGTGAGAGAAAGAGTTTTCTCCAGATATTCTCATTATTAGTAGTAGTAAAAAAAATAATAATAAAAAACAATAATAATAATAATAATTTACATTGGGCTTGGTTTGGCTTTTTAAGAGAAAAATAGACTGCCCTGTGAGGATGCCTACTTTGCGTGGGTGGGAGGTGACAAGAAAGGGAGACTATCTGTTAGGAGTTCAAAACCACAAAATCCAAGTAGCTTTTAGTACACTTTTGATATCACACAGCTTTGAGGACAGCCTAACCTGATAAGATTTTCACTATAGCTTATGTATTATACAAGCTGAGAGAAACTGCAGGTGCTGTGGAGCAACAGACTGGTTGTCAGGAATTCCTGACATTGAAAGGACCTCTGTCCTGTGTTTGTAGTTTAAGCTCAGAAGAAGCCCCATCTGTGTGACAACTGGTTTCTTCCATTGTTTGGAGAATGTTTCGACTTTATGATAATGACCTTTACTGCCAAAACCTGCATGTAATTTCTACTATCTATAGAAAATATTAGTGACATAATATAGTTTCTAGACTGGACCTGGCTTTCACCCAGGCAGTGAGGAAGGCAGGCAAAATGAGTTCAGGTCTGTCAGCACCTGCTTAAGGAGACATGTCCACGCTAATGTCAAGCCAAGCAATGATTCAGCTGATATAATGGCTGTGATGCCTTTGTTGGGTAAGTGCAATAGCACAGAACAAAAGCCAAGTTTAGTAGAATCTTGCTTGTGGCAAGAATGGGCAAGCGATAGTCAATGTGAAGAAAGGAAAAGTCTACTTAGTTTTCCTCTTCAAGTGATAGAGAGCACAGAGTTAACTGGTTCATAGGGGATCTGGGCAGCCATTTTCTTGCCAGGACCATAGTTGTCTGCTCCTGGCTTTTTGAGCTATAATCAAAACAAAAGTGATGCAGTGTGCAAGGGAGCTTTTTCTTGTGAAATTTCAAATTCAATTTTCCAAATCTAGAAGACTTTCAACAATACAGTTGGGGATAAATTCTTGTAAATTTTCTTCTTGTCAACAAGAATAACAGCATGCACATGAAGCCATATGAAGGTGAATATTTAAATAATTTTAAATAAATTGTTATTTTGGACAGTATTTTATTCCTTTATTTTATATATATATATAAACAGAATTAACATTGGAATGTATATAAACTGCTTCACTCAATTTGGCCCACTGTTTTCTTTTCATGTAGAAATACTGTAATACACAGCTTTTGTGATGCTGTTAGATCTTGATAAATAAAAAATAATTTGTAGGATCCTTTATTGTCCTCCCCAAGCATATCGTAACGTATTTTGGAACATTTTTTAAATCAAACTTATTAAATAAAAAATGTGTATGCTTTCTGTGTACACAGTGTGAAAAATTCGGTCAAGATAGCTGCAACTCTAAAGCACAAGATGTAAATTTTCGATGTTAGTCTATGAAACCTTTGAAAGCATGAAATTTTTTAAGGGTACAAATATGTTATTAAGGATATCTATGATTTTCATTCAAAAAAAATCTCTTTTCAGCTTCCTAGGGGATTATTTGAAGGGTGAAGAACAAACAAGGTGACAAGAACAGAGAACACTCAAGAATGTAAGTATAGATAAATCTATTACTAAATATACATGTATATTATAAATACACACTAATAATTTTTTAAAAAAATTTAACCCTTTAGGGAATTGTAATGCCTGTTTATAAACTTTCTCATAGCTTCAACCAAACCTTTGTACTCAGAATAAATCAGTAGTGTTAAAAAAGAATGCAGAATTTAGAGCATGCCTTTCATTCACAGCGAACTCTAATTTACACAGGTTAATGTGAACTCCTGTGTCATTTTCAAGCTGTATGTTCCTAGTTTTCTGGAGACGTAAAGACATCTTTTAGCCAGAATTACATTTTGCCCCAGCTAACTACACATTCCACATCTGAAACAGAATTCTGCAGAACACTAACTCCTAAACAAAAAACTTTTTAAGATGGAGAAAATATTTCCATATGGGTTAGTTACAACCAAAATCATGCTTCTAAGTGCTCCAAACCTGTAGCGGGCCTCTTTATGAGTTGATTTTTTTTTCCTGTCCTTTTTCAAGCATCACAGCCCTTAGGCTAAGCTGGCACATGAGGCTTCTCCAGCGCTCCAGAGTAAAATCAGTTTACCATGATTCAGAGGATGACACGTAGTAACGTGGTTCCTTGCAGGCTTAGGAATTTTGCCAGTGCTGCTTCTCATAGGAGCTTAAAGATGTCAATCAAATGAGCTGTATCTCTTGGCCAGTTTTTGCATGAACTTTTTTTTCTACACAGCCAGAAAAGGTATGCAGAAGGCTTAGATGCTTGAACAAGATTCTTGAGGGTGGTTGAGGATTTTTGCTTTTCTCTTCATCCAAAATGAAACCTCCTCATTGAACAGATCAAGAGGAGTTTAGGAATTCTCATACCTTTAAGCAAGGGTCTTGCTAGCAGTCTGGTTTGGACAATAACAAATGCTCTGTGAAATAATTTATCTGACTTATGCAGATTTTTCAGTACTTAGTATATTTGATATACACAGCTTAAAATTTTTTTTCAGACATCATTATCACAATGCTAGTTTAGGGGAGCACCAGTCTTCTCTGCAGACCTGTCCTATGTATTATGTCTCATTTGGAGGCATTTCTTTTTTCTTGGCAGTTAGAGTCTTATAAACTATGTTTTCTTCTTAACTCTGTCACTGACACAGCGTGCAGTTTCAGTCTAGTGCCTCATATTTTGTTTCTTTAGGCTGTAAGCCAATCTTTTAACCTAATGTTTGAGGGTGGGAGATGTTAGGGTCTCACGAGGATCTTCAACTTTTGAGTATCTTCACAGGATCTACGAAGTTTAAAGTGCATTTTAGACTACAGGTTGTAAGATCCTAAGCAACAAGAGGAGCAAAGTCCTTTTTTATCCTGCAACTGAGACTTTCTGAAAGCTTTCTATTCTGCTATTTGTTGGGACCTGGGACCCCATGTAATTTTGTTGAGTGCGCCCAGTTCCATGTTGCAAAAATGACAGTTGGATGCCCATTTTCTGATAGCAGTTCTAGGTCAGCAAGTATGTTAGAGCACGCCAATTTGTAGAGCATTTTTTCATATATCACAGTTTTCTTCTGTCAGGTTTAAAATCTATCACAGTTGTAATGACCTGGAAGCAGGAGTGGAATGGCAGCAAAAGAACTAATGTGATGCTGAAAATGTCATGCAGTCCATCACAGCTCAAGCCATCGTACAGTTGTTTTTTTCCTGGAAGGCTCTTCCATTCCACAAATTTCACTGGTGTAAAGCCCTCGCTTACTCACATCCTTAATGTTTTTCCACTTGCTTTAAGCCCATTTCTGCATAGTCACCGTCATTCACAATTCGCCTTGGGCCATATCCTTATGACTTTAAAAGAAAAAATAAATACGTATATTCTTTCAGGAGCACAAAGCACAGACAGAATTCAAATATGTTGACAAATAGTCTGTTTGCAATTGGACGAATTAGTGTCCTACTGTTTCTACTCCAGTCCATTAGTTTTTGCTAGGAGTTAAATACCAATTACAGTAAGTTAACACAGGAAAACTCAGCACCAGTAGCTTGTTGTTTTCTCTAGTATCCATACTAATCACCTTTGTTCAGTTTCAGATACAGAATATGCACTTACAGCAGGCAGTGTAACATACAGTGGATTTTCTGAGGGTCTGTTGCCCACAAAAAAAGAAAATGAAAAAGTGAAGAAGAAAGAAAAAGAGAAAGATAAAAAAAAAGAAAAAGAAAAAGAAAAAGAAAAAGAAAAAGAAAAAAAAGAAAAAGAAAAAGAAAAAGATAAAAAAAGCTAAGGAAGCTTTTTAGTGCAATTGCAAAGATGTTCTTACCTTCCATGAACTGCCAGAAGGACATGCATGTTTAGGTGTCAGTATGTAAATATACAAATCAAAATAAGTGTATGCATTTGATCAAGGTCAGATTTGTAAATGCTTTGGGTAGAAGATCTGTCAGCATCTGTTTGCCTGAATTCTTTGTTAGCTGAATTAAAAATAATTAAATATAATTAAAAAATAATTAAAAATAATCTTTCTTGCAATCTGCAGGGCTTCTCAGAGGAGATGCAAGTACTTTCAGACAGCCTCTATGGCATGTTTAATCCGGAGATTGTGAAGGAGTTCTGTGAGTAAATACTTCTTTTCTTCCATCATAGCAATTCTTTTTATGTCTAAACTGGAGGTACGGATGGGAGGAAGCAAAGAGATTGTTCCCTGAAAGAAGATCACAAAAATCACCATGTTTGTCACTAGCACCTCAGAAAAAGCAAAAGCATTGTCTGGACATCCTCTGTTTTCATTGGCTGTGTTTCTCAGCTATGTCAATTACATATAATCAGGTGCTTTGATGTTGGTCATCTTTGCTATCATTTAGTCTGTGTGGATAAGAGACATTAGTCACAATCTTTCACTTTCTTGTGAGGTCTATAAAAACTCAGTGGAGTTAGAGATGCAAACGTAGATCATGCATTTGTTTCCTTTCTCATTGAAATGCATGTGAGAGAGGTATTTGTTTATAATTATGTCTAAGTATTAAAACATAGGTATTTAATTCCTATACATATTTTAATTGTGTTGTAGCTCCTGTAAAACTGAACAGTAGTTGTTTCTAACTTTCTGGAAACTCAAGGGCATTCCCTACTGTGTAAGTCTTACTCTTCTGCTGTCACCTGCACTTTAGAAGAATGCTATCACCAAATTGTTAACAACACACAAATCACTTTCCTCTGTTTGCCACATGGGTGCCACTTGTTGCTGGCTCAGTTTCAGCCCTTGCTCAGTGTGTTGTACCTTTGCTGTTAGCATGCTGTGTGCTGGTGTTAGAGATGAACTCATGTTTTTTGTAACAAATGCAGGATGGTGCATTCTTTAATTGTTTACACTTTTTAGTGAGGAACTAAGACCCAGTGTCAACAAGGAAGGCTAGGGATGATAGCAACTGTGCTGTGAATGGATTTGATTGGAAACATGAGATGCAGTGTTCAGTCAGACAGCGGATCTTCAGCACAAGCATACAATGTGTTGCCTTCATCTTCCAGCACCTAAAACCAGTCAGAAACAGAAGAGCTGTTCATATTTTAATAATACATGTCACAAAGCCTCAGAGCCCTGTCCCACACTAAAACATTGGTTTGTTTGCCAGTAGGACCTGTGTTTTTGGCTGAGAACCTGGAAGTGCAAGGCTCTGCCCAAACGTTGACCAAAAAGTTGAAATATAAGGATGGAAAGTGTGAATGTCAATGGGCCAGCATATTTTGGTTATCATTGTATTTCTGAAATGGTCCCTTGAGCTGCTGCCCTACCACAAGAACTAGTTTCTTCTCTTCTTTTCAGGCATGAGAATTACATTTTACATGACATTAGTACTGAGGACAATGTGGTCTACCTTCTAGACACTGCTATTCTGAAAAGCTTAATTTCTAAATATAGTTGATGTTTTTCTCAAATGCAGATGTGCAGAAATAAAGAACTGGAGTAGAAACAGTGAAGTTAGCATTCTATACAGTTGGATTTCAAATGCTAGGTCACGGAAATTAGCTAATGGAAGCCTATGGGTGTTTGTTGTGTCTTAGAAGCACAAAGGGCACAGATTTCCTAAAGCATATGGGTTATAAGAGTATAGGTGGGATGTATGTGTGATTTTTAGCTGTTAGTGCTTCCTGTGAAATCTATGCTTGAGTTAGAAAACATTCCCAGCTATGAGGAAGAAGAAAAACAAACTAAAACTGATTTCCCTCCCACCATCACAACCACAGCAAATCAAATATGCAGGTCCTGTTTCCATTCGGGCAGCCAGCTGTAGTATTTGATAGTGCTGTGACAAGCTGATTTTGCAGAGTGTCTTTACCTATAAACACTTGCATGAGGAACCACTGAGTGCAATTCCCAAAAAACCACAGTCAGCCTAACCAGTGCTTCTCTTCCTTCTCCATTAGCTTAAGGTCAATATAGCGTATTCCTGCTCCACAAAAATAAGGGATTTTTTTCTACTTGTGATTTGTAAACACACATAGTAAATTGTCTCTAAATGGTTATGTAGGGAACAGTGTTTAATTTTCATGACCCTGACCTTACCAAATTGTGCCTGGCGTGTAACCTCAGTATTTTATTTCAAGCCATCACCACCACCTTTTGGACGGAGCAGGGAATTGGTGATATTTGCTGTATTTTTTTCGGTAGAAAGAGGAGACATAGATAAATCCTGCTTGGGCAGGAACAGAATTCATTTTTTAAGATCTACTTGAAAACTGTGTCAGTAACTGAATGTTTTTGTTACATATATGCATACATATGTCTTTTCTCATAAGGAAAGTTTTGCTTGTCTACATTTCTATCTCGCATTCAAGAAAGGAGAAATGTTTTGCCAATTTAATGCAGAAAGATGAATAGGCAAATATAATGGGTTAATTCCTGCAGATTTAATAAAAATAATAAATAATAATTAAAAAAAAACCAACCCACAAGGCTAGAAAGAAGAAAAAAACAAAAACTAAAGTGACTTCACAAATTGCAAAACTCCCATCAACTTCCAGTCATTTGGTCATACTCTCTGGCTCATTTTTCTTCTTTGCTCTGCCATGAATATACAAGGCATTAATTATTTTCTTCTCTGTTAGGAGTTTCCATTGACCAATGATTACTTATTGTTCTATGCACTATGTCTTCCAGAGCACAGGTGACTCATAAAACATCAAATTAGACATCTCACATGGAAGTGTCCTCAGAAGGTTCAAAGTATGTTTGTGTAGAAGATGGTTAAGAAATGCTTTGCAAGGAATTTACCACAGCATTTTCATAGGACTTATTAAGATCAGTGGCTCACAAGAAGGCAGCATGGCTTAGATTATTTATGTGACAGTACGCTGTGTTATTGTGCCGTAACCACAAGAAGAGTCTGCTCCAGAGCTTGCTCCTGAAGAAATGTCATGAGGAAAGTTACAGGGGTTTTGTCTCAGAAACTGGCCATCTCTCTGCCATGACCACATACAGCCCTGTAAAGCTGATCCAGGAGACACTTTTTTTTCCCTCCAGCCCACTCAAAAATGAACTATTAGAGAAAATAGCTACAGTCAGACTTGGGTCACATTTTGGTGTGGCAAGGACAATGAGAGTTTCTTCACACAGATAAGTTAGATTTCCCCTTACCTGCTAGGGGCAACAGAGCTTCCATCTATGTGCTGTTTGCTGTAGGCCTCAAGAAGGTGAGAAGAAAACAGTCAAATGCTGAGGCAATATTGATGGGTTGTGTGCCTGGACATCCCTCGCACCATGACTCACATTTTTTATATATCAGACTGGATTAGCTCCTAGGACAAAATCTATAGACCAACATTTTTTATATAGTACTTAGCAGCTGAGCAGGTCTTTTAGGCATAAAGCAAGGAAAGGACAGAATCTGACCTGTTACTCATACTGAGTCATTTACTGGGAAAGGACAAGTGCATTTCCTGGACTGGAGAGACTATCAGAGACAGAAGGCATTGCAAACAGTCTTATGATAGCTATCCTTAGAAGTGGGGGAGGGAGAGCAGACATGTTCAGAGGCCTCCAGAAGCAGGCTGCAAGCCTTTAAATAAGGTTCCAAAGCTATAAATCAAAGGGAAAAGAAGAAAACAAACCCAAGAATTTGCAAATTCAGCAAAGCGACAGTAGGTTGATATGCACTGTCATCTCTTCCAGCAACCTGAGCAGGGATGAAGGAGGAAGGCATGTAATAGAGATGGTGGAAGGAAAGGAAACAAGATTTTGGTCTTTAGTGTTCTCTGGGGACTGTTACAGTGAGAAGCCATACTCTCAGCACTCCAACTGCCTTACTGTTGGCAAGTGCTTTCTAAGCCTCAAGGAGCAAATTGAATTTTGACAAGACAGTGAGGTAACGTAAGGGAGGAGCAAATATCTTACAAAAACAGTGTGCTTGGGGTGCTTTAGTATCTATGGCGCTGGGGATCTCCTAGCATTGTCATTGGGCTTTTTTACACTCTGCAGTGATTTCTCTTGTATGTGCCTTAGCTTTCCTATGCATATTTAGCAATACAAATTTCCTTGTCATTACTGCAGACCAAACTATCTTCCTCACCACAGCATCCTCCACAGAGGTTCACATTCTGATTTCAGGCAAATTAAATTTTTTATTATCCTGTAATGAATTAAACCAGTCCAAACTGTTTGGTTATGCAGGTTTGTCTAGATTTATGCAAATAATATGATCCAGAGACTTCGTGCAGGTCTATTTGCTATGTCTACATGGCTGAGCAGTGACTGCCAGGAATCTGGCATGGCCAGATCACAATATTCCATAGGAAAAGAACTTATGCTACTAAGACTGAGTTATTAGTGAACTTCACTTCTTGTATGGGGTTACAGACCACAATAAGGCCACCTGCAGTGTGAGAGGATGGTTAAGCTGTCTCAATGAACTCTGTCATGATATGCATTCAGTACTGTGGTGGGTTGGCCTCAACAAGTAAACAAGCATTCACCAGCTTCTCTTACTCCAGCTCCTTCCACCCCTGCCCCAGCAGTGAGATGGAGGAGAGAATCAGAAGAGGAAAAGCAGGGAAACTTTTGGATCAAAATAAAGACAATTTAATAAATGAGGCAAAACTGCACATGCAAGCAAAGCAAAAATTTTCTGTTATCCTAGGCACTCAAAAACTTCAGTAAGGTACTCCAGTATAGAAATGATGCTGCAGCAGGATGGCTTTTGGTGATACACACAAAACTTAAGAGGTCATATTTAGAATGTGTGTAAAACCCTATTTTCCAAAACCATGCTATACTACTTTTGGTTGTGCACTAGTAAACTCTACAGGGCTTTTAAGACCACAGTTCCTTCATAATAATTAGGCTCACTTCAACCTGACAACAACTGAAACAGAAACCATGATCTTGTTATTGTGGGAAAAGGGGAAGATGGACATTAGGGGGAGTTCTACTTTTATCTCCTCTGTACTTCCAGTCTGAAATAGGAGTTAAAAAACAAACCAGAAGCACTTTGATTAAATGTTATAGCAATATTTTTTCCTAACTCATAAGGCACAGGAAGATAAGTTTTTCTGATACATAGGTTGAAATAGCACTTAAAGGAGACACTTCTGGTATTTAAAGGAAAAGGTGAAACATCAGAAAAGGAGATACACAAATACTAGTAGCAGTACAGTAAGAATTTGAACTCTTTGAAGCAGAGAAGAGCTGTTTCTTTGCTGAACATGTTATTCCCTATTGAACTTATTGTGAAAAATTATAATATTTATTTTGTTTTGTTTTCTTCTAAAGGGTAATGAAGACCACAATAGGTCTTCTTAAGGATAATGAAATATTTTGTTCATCTTCTAAGTGCAGTACCATCTTTCTGGCAACTGTATAAACAGGTACTTTGAGTGCAGATTATGAATTGCATTATTACATATAGAAAAGTGCTAGTTTTAAAAGTGCAAGATAATCATCTACATTTACTAGTGATATGGTGCCAGAAAACCCCCGGTGAATTGTTTGATAATTCCTTGAATAAAATACTGAAAAACACCTTTAAAAACACATGTAATCTCTTTTAAAAAGTATTCAAACTTTTTTTTTTTTCACTAGTAAAAGGCTGGATTTAGAACCGTAGTTGCTAAAACCAGAGAAGCTTAAATATAACTTGATTACAATCTGAAACAGCACATGTAGGAACTGATACAAGTTGTTCCCTGACTCTGAAACAAAGAGAGTAAAGATTGCCCAGCAGTTGGTAATAGACAAATTCAGTTAAGATTAATATTATAAATGAGAGTAATTAACTGCTGACATATCTTACTAAGGGATTTGGAAAATGGAGAATTTTTCTTTTTCAGAGAGAGCTTTCTTTTACACAGAAATCAATAATTTTATGGAAAACCTCTTGTGGAAAACATGTTCATTATTTTTCTCCAAATTTGAACTTTCTTCAAGGATAGGTCTAATATAATTCTTATTTTGTCATAAAATATATTATCAGATAAAGACTTGGTGCTTAACATCCAACTTCTATGCTATTGTATTTAAGACTGGTTTGAAACAGCTTTCTTTTTATATAGTAGTTTCAGACTTCCAGGTCGCAATGTCAGATGAAACAGTCTGAACTCAGAGATTCCATCTGAGATTTCTTCTAAGGGAAAAATCTTTTTCTTTTTCCCCAACCAGTTGTAATCTCCATCCCTTGGAATTGATAGTTCAAGAATGGATCACTTTCCAAAACACAGGATGATGTTCAACTGAAAATTGTTAGATTTGAGACAGGAACAAAAAGATTAAATTCTTTGATGTAGTTATCATGCTGGAAGACTTAATGCTTCCCATACACCTGAAAATAAAAACCTCTGAGCTTTATTCTTATGCATTACTAGAACAGTGTAGCAGAGCTGAGGTGAGTTAGTATTTCGGTATCTTCTTGGATTTTAAAATTAATCATAAGTGTAATTTTTCCCTGTCCAAATGAACATGTGTGATGTTATCTGTTTAAGTGTCACGTAAATTTGACTTTCAAAAATTAACATTTTTAGCATAGTAACCTTCTGTTATTACTGTAGGTCTTTTGAAATATAGGCAACCTTCTGTAAGTGGAAAAATCTTCAAGGATTTTTACATTTTAAACTTTAGTCTTAGCTAAATATAAATGTAAACATATATATAAAAGATGTGTCAAATTAAAGAAAAGTAGCCCTTCCATGAGGAAGTTCAGTGAGTCAGATTAAGCATCATGGTATCTAGCAGGCACTTGAAGATTGACTATATGGCAGATATTTGAGGTAGAATATCCTTGAGTACTTAGGGAGTAAGCTACAGAACAAAATTCATACTTCATTTTCATGCTACTGTATTGTCAGTTGTGCTTTCTTTAGCACTTCAAATTGCTAAATACAACAAATTATACTGAAGCTGCTAGAGAGAACTTGAATATTATCATTGAATATAGGACAACTTCTCTTAAGAAATAACCTAGCCATAGATTGTTCTGTCTGGTATATTTTTGGTTTTTGTTTCTCTCTCTTGTTTCTATGGTGCAAATGTTGATTTATTTTGGAGGCAACATATAAAGACCGTGAAAAAAAATATGGTCATATTCTGTCTGAATTAAAATATTGTATCTTGGGTATTAATCATTCAGCAAGTACATAAGAGAAACACAAATACGTCAAACTGACAGGAACATATCAGAGCTGTAATTGTTGAAACAGAAATGGGGTGGGGGAAAGACTACAATTTATCCGTCTTTCCAAAAGCAACACAAAACCTGCCAGCATGTTCTTGAGGGAGGAGGGGAAGATACACCTCAATTTCCATTCTGTTTTCAGCCTTCCCTGCTGCACCAGACTGACAAACATATACAGAAATTAAAGCAAAATTAAGAACTCATTAACAGGTCAGAGAGAAATTCTCAGGAGTAAATATATCTCTGCTTGTGCTCCATTAAATTTCTTCCGGAGTAGGGGATGTTCCACCCTCACGTAACACAGGAAAGGACATGGTCCTGCACTGTAACTCCATGGCTGTGACCACCATTCTTGCCTGCCTAAAACTGAGTGACCTTTAGGTTAACTGAATTCCTGCAAAGGCCATGTTGCCCACCAGAATGCTTGGGAATCCTACTATTAGTGATAGCAGAAAGTGTAAGGCAAATTACTGAGTTTTGAGCATCTTCCTCATCTGTGTCCTCAATTACAGAATATGGATGGATGGATGTATCTCAGCTGTCCAGGTTCGCTGCCTGGTTTACAGGCATCCAGTTCGCTGTTCACTAGCAGGTGTATGTCCTTTGCTGCACCATAAATATCTAATCACTCTCTGTGAGTTCCTTGACCTTGGTAGAATTGAAAAAGCCTAATACATTGAGAAGAAAATGACAGGAAAGAAACAAGAGGGAAATCTTCCTTCCTGGCTTACAAAAAGGCCCGATTCTTCAACATATCTTCTTTTTGTTTTAAAATCAAATAGCAAATTATACCATTTGCTGGTAATCTGGACTAGTTAAGGTGAAGATTGAAGTAACTGTAGGAAGTGCTTTGCACAAGTTAGGCACAGTGAACCCCAATTTGCTTTGGTCTCAGGAAACGTTCTTTATCTTTTCCACTGTGCTTTTGTTGTGCTTCAGGAGCAGCCTATATTTGGGGTTTTTTTTATTATTTTTCCCCAAAACCAGATTTGATTAATCAATGTTTGAGCTACTTACTTAATATTTAAACTGCATCAAAGGCTTCTCATATTGATTCACCTTAATTTAGTTTGCTCTCTCTTGTTAAATTTCATTGATTTTAAGCCAGATCTCACCTAATCTGCTGGATTGTTTGTGTGTACATCAAAGGATGGAATACAATGAAGGAAACAATATGAATGGAAAAAAAAAATAGTGGCAGAACTGTTTGATCACAGTCCTCTTCCTAATTTTACTTAAAGCTAAGTTAACAAATATTTTTGCAAAATTTGTTTAACTGATTGCTGTACTGTTGCCTTCAGCTCCGTATCTCCCACATCTTACAACAGCCCCTCTCTTTTAGGACGCTGTACGTAAATTTAAGTCATGAGTACTTTAATTCCTCATGGCAAAGCTTTCACTGAATGAGAAAATAACATGCATGAAGGCTTTTGTTTAGAAGAGTACGATATTTTTCTATACCATTCCTGCTCTAAAGACTGATGATGTGTTGACGAAGTGTTTTATACAAAATCTGCCAACACACATTATAGAGAGAACAGGAACCAGAGACCCATCCCTGTCCTGTGAGTGGCTATGCAGATTTGGCTAGTGGTTTGCAGGCTTGAACTTTGGATTGTAGTCCAAATTAGTGGAAATGGGTATATTAGCGAGCTCGTCCATTTCTGAGGTTTGCCATAGCTGGCAATCCACTCAGCAGTTGGATTTTTTTCAGAAATGGCTGTGAGACCATTATAAAAAATTATATTGAAACCACAAGAAGTATTCTTCTGTGCAGAAGTTGGAGTGATTTGGTATCTTTACATGTCCAGTTCTATTTAGAACACAGTCAGAAGTCACTTGAATTGTTCTGTGAGCATGTGTTTCTGTCAGTGACATTTCCCCTGGCAGGCTTTCTAATGTTAAGACAGAACTTTGGTAATTACGACTATTGTAATTTGACTTTGGTCAGTCTACACTTTAGTTAGACAATTATCTATGTTAATATCTATGCTTAACTCCTTAGATAACTTAATACCGTGACTGTCATGGTCAAGTAAGCTGCTTTGTATTAAACAGGAAGTTGCAGCTTAGTTGTAGATCAGTGTCTGATTTGCTGACACTGTCCGTGGCTATTTTAAGAGGGTAAAGATCTCCCTCCTGGAGAGAACCATAGATAGAAGAAAGGAGAAAACCTGATTGGTTTTTCCATATGAAGTTTTGTCAATGCAAGGAGAGCTTAGAGAAGCATCTTATCAGTCAAACTTCTTTCCCTCCACTGGAGTTTCCAACAGTGTCACTGATTCCCATTTTGAAATGGAACCAGCTGCTAGCAGGATGAGACTATTCTACCTCAGGAGAAGAGGAAAAAGACTAGAACAGGAACAGTCTGAATTCATCTGTGGGCAAGGTGCAAGGAAAAGTAAGACAACAAAATTGTCTAGTAAGAAGAGGCTGCTGCAGACCACTCCTGGTTGCAATTTAAGGAAGATTTTAAAAAACGGCTCCTCTGAACATTACTTGCTTTGGAAAAGAGATTGGGGGGTGTAGGGTGGATTTTATTTTTGCTTCATTAAAATCTCCCTTTTTGTCAGAAATGAGCTTTTCTGTAAGTGCTTAAATTTGTGTCAGTAAAAGGGAAAACTGAGCTGTGCGCCGCTGAAGGGGAGAGTTCTGAGAAGTTCCAACCCATGTGTGAGGAGCCGAGTGCCCCAAGTGTGCTACTGTGTTTAGAGTTGTGGCTGGCACTGTAAAGGAGGAGAAATCCGTAACTGATTTTAAAGGCCTCTTAGTCAAATTCATCACATGGAAAGTCACTGACTTTCAGTGCTAATACCATTGGGTTTAATTTCTTTTTCATTTTTAATTTCTTCATATTTTGGGGCATACAATTGGCCCTCAATTAAACACTGAACTTGTAGCACTGTTTTGCCTACGTACCTATGCCTCCATGAGTTCTCTGTTAAATGTAACCAAACAGCGCAATACAACTGAGTCATCACTGTTCACATGTAGCATACAAGGCTGATTATAGACACCTACAGTCTAAAATTACAATTACAGTTATTTTTCTTTAGAATAATTAGAAAACTCCACTAATGTCCTCATGGTCTTTTGATAACATGCTTAGTGTTTTCACAGTGTAATGTTGGTACTAAAATCTGCAGATGAATGAAATAAATACATATTTAAGCTAAACCTTTATAATTTTATGATCATTTTACTTATATTGTTCTACTAGAGATGTTGCTATCTGTGGTTTATTTTGTAACTATTACACATCAGAAGCTGATTCCTTTACATGTGGGGCACATGTAAAGACTACACAATACGGATTTATCTTTTTGGTGAATTGCTAGGAATCTTTGAAAAGCCAGCTCTGTCTTGGGCCACAAAAAAATATCTGCCTAGCCAAGGTTTGTGTAAGACCTTTTGTAATTCAAAACAAAAAATGCAGATAAAGAAAAGTAAACTAAATTTGAGACAGTAAAGACTGTAACTGCATAACAGGCAAGACTTCTCATCTAATGTAAAGCACTGTAGTTCTGCTTAGTGCTGAATCCATTGAGTAATAATAGGTTGTTCATGATTCTTTCTAATGCTACTTAATTCATTTCTCTAAAGATACACATGTGAGTTGCGTGCCGTCCCAGATATGAGCTTAAAATGCCAGCAAGGACAACACCATTCACCATGTCATTCACATTCCAGGTGATTTGGGGATAATGCTCTGTAAAGGCCTTGGCAAACGCATTTCTAGAGCTCTTTGATCTCATTACAGAAGGCAAGGTGTGTCTACAGATTCTTCTGAAGGGAAGATTTAGTTAATTACTCTTGCACAATTTCTGTTTTGTCCTCGGTATGGCAAGTAGTACTTCCACACCTAGTGCAGCAAAGGACAGTGTGTCACCTGTCATGCCTCCAGTTCCTTAAGTTGCTACTAGATACTGTGTTCACAGGAATCATTAAACTTCTGATTTGTGCTATCATAGAATTAATATCTTAAAACAATGAACCACAATCTTCTGTTGGCTTAACATAATGTGATATGATATCTTGCAGTCAATGTTTTCCTTGTGCTTTCTGTAGAAACTGACAAGACCTGGCTTACTGTGCTCATTGGATTACATTCTGTTCTCAGTCGCTTACAAAAACTCATGTAACACACGTAACTCAAAATAGATTCAGTGGGTATGACTCAGAGAAGAATCTCACTCCCAGTACATAGTTTCTTATAAAGTGCTCTCAGATAAAGGAAAACAGAAGGAAGAATCAGCTATGTTGTTTGGGTTTTTATGGCAAAGTCATAACTGAAACTTCTTCAGAATCAGAAGCACAAATCCATTTCCCAAGGAAAAGTGGATCCAGTAAGCCACTTACTTACCACAGAGAAAGTGCTGAAAGGGACTAGATAAAACCCTGCCTCCTGCGCTGGCCACCAGACAATGTGTGAGCAAAGGATATCAGAACAAGGACAAGCACAGCAAAAGCCTACAACCTACAGCCACTCCACTCTTCAGGTTTATTAGAGACAGTGGATTAGGAACTTCCTAAGTTAATGTCAGATCTCAGGTACCATATTTAATAACCAGTCATACTCTATCTTCTGTGAGTTTCTCCAGTGTTTCCCACCATGCGATGGTAATCATGATGCTCAGCTGTTGTCTTAACAGCATAAACTCATCAGTGTTCACAAAGTTTTTTGTAATCATTGGAGTGAATCTCCAATGAAGGGCTATTAAAATCTTTGTGGCAAAGCGGAGTATGGTAGCAAAGATACACTCCAAATGAGAATCCCTTTTTAAGTGATCACACAAGAGCATGACAAGAATGACTTCTTAATAAATCATAATGAAAATTAGAATTGAGTGGATATTGTCTGTAACTCTCTTTTGGGGTAGGAGTATATATTTTTTTGTAGCATCACACATACCTTTTTTAGAGGATTAGAAATAAAACATGCTTTTGGCCGTAAAGAGAGTTGAAGGAAAACCAAATCTGAAGTATGCCCTGACAAAAGAAGTTGTTACGTGTTGCAAATATGGGCCTTGGAGGGGGAAAGTGTGTTTTGACATCATGAGCTCGCCCTAACACACCTGATCCGAGACAACTGTTAGAGGATGTTAGCAAAGAAAGTCGATGCTAGCAAAGAAAGTCCTGAATTTGGTTGCATTTACTAATGGAACTTTTAAAAAGCATTAGGTACATTGTCTTTCTAGCAGATGGATCAGAAAGAATACTATTAAAAGATACCAGATTCCTAGTGGTGAAGAAACTATCATAGCAATAATAAAGTGACAAAAATCTCTGATAACAACATTAGGTGATAGATTTTTATTAATTTTTCATTTGTTGGTTAAGAAAGAATGTAGTTCAGAGGCATTGTACCCGACTCAGTTCCAGATCTGGCCACTAATAAGCTGTATAACCATGGAAAATTCATCTCCAAGCTTTAGTGTCCCCCTACAATGACCATGTTCTTTTGGAAGTGAATCTGCAGCGGAGGTTTCTTGTGATCTAATTTCTGAAGCGGAGCATGACACTATCTTTCAGTCCACATTTTCAAACTGACCATCTATTGGAATGTGTCATTTAATTTCTGAAAATTGGCATTTCAAGAAATGGAAAGTCTGTTAATTTCATACATGACTCTTTTGAACTGAATAACTTAAAAACTGTCCAGCAGCTCAAGACCTTATTTTCTTATCCTAATACAAATTGTTATTATTACCTTCAGCAGTGGCAAAGTATTTCATTGACAGCAGTTTGAGAGCACTGGTATTAACTGAAGCCTAATGATATTTTGCATACTTTTATATATATATATATATATATATATGCAAGTCTGATTCATAGTATAAGTCTGGTAATAATTCTAGTAGTGAAGTACCTACTTTGCGGAAACAGAGACATTGTAAGTGACTGAAACCATGACCACAAAACCTGTCTTTGTATGTGCAGACCAACCGTAAGCTGGAAGTGGGGCTCCCTTTGAACTGGAGCCTGACTTTAAGTACAATCTTAGGGCACCACTAGAGAGAGACTCTCTTAAAAACTCCCTTGTAGAGTCTCTGGTACTGAAGTAAGGGGCACAAAACCCTTTAGGCTGCAGAAAAATCATGATAGCTTATGCGTAAGGTCCTTTGGAAAATTCTCCCCCTAAAACCTTGCAATTGGGTGAGAAAAAAAAAAGTGGGAAAGCAAAGGAGGTTCCTAATTTCTGCAGAGATAAAAAAAAAAAAAAACCAAACTCAAACATTCTCAGTAACATTGCCGGAATGTTCAAGCAGAATTCACCTACAGACTAAAGAGATGATGTGCCTTTGTGGTGCAGGGAAATGCCAGGAGTTAAAGATGCTATGAGAGGTTAGAGGAGAAGCACTCCTGGCTTGTTGCAGATGGAGTAGAGTTCTGCAGCAGCTCATATCACAAAGTGTACTAGGTCTTCCAGCACAGATTTCGTCTGAAGAAGGAGTCACTCCTAACATCAGAAGGGGAGAGGGGCTGGCCTTAACTCCCAGATAAATTAATTACCATGTTTAGTAATCTTGAGCTGTATGCAGCACAAATGTAAATGAATACACAAAGCTGATGATGAAAGACTTGTTTGTTTACAAGAGTAGAAAACTAATTGCAGTTTTCGTCCTGTTGAGTATCAGAGCATAGAGAAGAATCGTTGAGACTTCAGCCTCCACTTCTCAGCAAATCAGATATTAAATACAATACATCCATAAGCATGTAAAAGTTTTTCTTTCTCTCCTGGATGAGGGTTACTGGGAAACTGGAGATGTTTGATGCTCTTTGTTTCATTTTGCAACAGAAAATTCCCAATAACACAAAATCAAAGTTGTTGGAGAAATCCTAATCAAGAATTTGTTTGGTTTTTTTTTTTTCTGTAAAAATCAAAAAATGAAAAATCTTATTCTGAAATGTGTCTATGGGAACCTTCATGAGAATTTGAGTTCCTGACATTTCCATTTTTCAGCACAGTCTAGATCCCATTCTTAGGCCACAACATCCAGAAAACACTGCTTTCTTGCTTTTTAGTAGAGGGAAAGTAACATAATATAGCTGCTCTGCAACTGTCGTAGGAATTGTCTTTTGTTCTAAAAGCATTAGATTCTCAGGAATAAAATACTAAATATTCTGTGGAAAGTAAGCATGTTGTCTGGGGACCAGAAATAAGATTTGAAAGCCAAATTTTCCCCTCAGACTGTTTCCATCAATATTTTTCAGTCAGTCCTAATAAAAGCTGAAGACACATCATAGTGCACTTTTATCAGATTTAATTGCTGTGATGTCCTTAAAATGCATTTCTTCAGGGTGAAAAACCATGGAATGATTGGAGGGATAGAGAACGGGATTATGTGGCATAGAACTGGTGGCAGAGATAGGAGGCTGGGAAAATGACTAATTGTATTTACAACTTGATTCTGTGACAACAAACTCAGTGTGAATTGGCTCAAGTAACAGATAGATTCTCAGAGGTCTGATCCCCTGTTTGTAAGGTAGGAGAATAATACTGAAATTATCACTTCAGTGTGACACTCCTTTCCATCTCTTTCAGACTCAGCCTGATGCAAAGCCTGTTATAAGCTCTCTGGGTCCACCACTGCCATTCACTGTGTGTTTCTGCACTAATTATATTTGCCACAGCTCCCTGTCTAAGGCACATTAACCTCCCAGATGAATGCCCTAGCCTTGATTTAGTCCTTTGATACTTTTACACTGAGGATCAAGGAAGGAATGAAGGAAAGAATACAGAAAGAAATAGAGGAAGAGAGAGAATGAATGAATGAAAGAGAGAGAAAGAGTAAGCAAAAAGCAAGACAGCAAGAAAGAAAGGAAAATGAAGAAATCAAGCAAGAAATAAAATGCAAGAAAGCAAGACGGAAAGAAATAAAAGGAAAGAAGTACTAACCATAGAGGGCCAAAGTAGACTCCTGTGACTTGCTTTCAATGGAATTTCTCCAGAAAGTCATTTAGCCCACAGGGTAATAGCAGCAGATTCCCACAACGTCTTGATGGATTGGTGTGAATGACTCACATCTTGTTTTTTTCCAGTATGTTTCGTAAGTTTTACACTGGGCAACCCCAGAATTAACTTTGAAGTGGACCCTAGTTTTCCTGACCTCTGCATTAGCTTCTGGCAGTAACATATTTTGGTGGGGGCAAAAGTGGTTTTGTTTTTACATTTTTCAGAAATACAGAACTGGAATTTTTGCACTTTGTAAGTTAGTCATCAGCTACTTAAGCTTCATTTGAATTGTAGGTAAACAGCTCCATCCACCAAACATGGCTTTGTTCCTCTGCTGAGAACTTGGGGCACATATTCTTAAGTGAACTAAATCCCTTATTGTGTAATGTCAGGGCATTAGGGATAGAGTTTGAGGATCTGTCCTCTCCAGCTCTGAAAGCATGAATTGCAGCATTGAAGTGAATTAATGAGAGAAGACTTCAGTCTGTGAGTTGCAATGAACTCCCACGCTGTATGGACTGAACATATGCTGTGTAGCACGTATCACCGTGGCACATTCTCCATTGCCAGTTACACATGGCATGTGAAGAGTGGGTTTATGATGTAGATTAGGCTTCAAGTTAGCCTCGCTTTCAGTGTTTGAAACCATCCTAAAGACTGTCTGGCCATGAGCAGTATGTGGCCACTGCTTTCCATCTGTGTGTGTATCCGTGTCAGGTAGAGCAGAGTTGATTCTGTGGCTCAGAGCTGTACCTAGGATCTGCTCTAGCAGTGAACCAAATCCACCATGTGGCATTTGGCTCTGCATATGTTGTCATCCTCCATGGCTTTTGATTTTTTGGCATGGTCCGCAATTAAGTCCCAACATTCTCTCATAAAAACAAAGATTTGATTTCTCACAGTTCTCCAAGAAGCCTGACCTGATACTTCCAGGCCATGCAGAATTTGAATATCCATTTGCTTTATTAATATGCAACTTGCCATTTCAAGTCAGTTGTAGAGTGACTATAAAGCTAAAACAAAAAGGCTAATTCTTGATGACACATCCCTGATTCAGTTGGTCTTGAAAAAGCAAGAGGTTTCTCTGCCTAAACCTGTCAGTGGAAATCTGACACTGTTTGGTGGTTAGCAATGGAACGCTTTATTAAACTTCAATCACTCTTTGAAACTGAATGGTTTCGATTGCCACACTAAATGAAACTGCCATCGTTTGCTCAATGGTAGGATGCTGGCTACACAATTCATTGAAAAATACATTGTAGCTGTAGTAAACATATAGCATTGTACTGCTAATCAGATACATGGTAGGAGCCTGATTTCTACCTTAAACCTGCCTGTCTACTGTTTCTTGCGTTCAACCAGAACACAAAAATTCTGAAACCTTGTAATAAGTTAAATCTTTTGGCTTGCCTAATAATAAAACAGAGGGAGCACATAAGGAAATTATCTCCTTTGACTGCTTCTCACTCCCCCTTTTTCCAATGAAAGATAGGCAGAATCTTCTTTGGTACTACGCCATAATTTATCTTGAAAAGCATATTGAAAAAGTGCAAAACATCCTTTCCAGGGAATCCCTTTTATTAATTGAAGTCTCCATGCATATTTTTTTTTGGTTATTTGACACATTACATTAATACCTGCCTCTGAACAGGCACGTCACAGTAAGAAAAAAACAGATAACCACATACACGGAAAATGTCTATCAGTTTGAAAGGTCGTCAGACAGAAAGCACATAAAATGCTAGATAACTAAAATAACTGTGAGCTCAATAGGAGCAAGTACCTAGCCAAGAATTTTGGAGCCATGCCTGATCATGCATTTGTTAACAGTGTCTGTACAATAAGTCTATTGTGTCCAGATGCCTTGGCAAGTGCCTTTCTGAAGTCTTGATACCATGGGACGCTGGGCATCTGACAGGAAGATGTAACATTCAACAGTTATTATGTGATGCCACCAAATTCTAAAACATCTGGGAGTCCTGCTGAGGCCAATGTGCACTGTTGTGTGTTCAGAGAGGCTTGACGCCAGGCAACATGCTTTGGACAGCTTCATGTTTTCCATTGCCAATATTGTCTAAAGCTCACTTTGTTGCAAGGTGTGACTCTGACACGAGCTTTTTTACAGATCTATGAGACAAGGTGCAGTTTTACAGACACTCACTTCTTTTGTCTATGATTTGACACCAATTACAGCTTCCTGCCCTATTTTCTGCTTCTCGGACGGTGTTTGAACTAAGGCATTGTCTTATGTTTCATCTTTCCAATACTCAATTTCCTCATTAGTTTCTTGAATTGTGCTGAGAGCTGGCTTAATTATGACGCTGCTGAGTCCTTCTTTCAACTGGAGGAGAGCATTAAAGGACTGAAAGGAAGTGAAATTCCTCCAAGGGAAACCATGCTGATTTGCCCCTGTCATACTGTGCTCATATGAATGGAGAAATCCTAAACCAACAGAACATTTTGGGATATGTGTACCAAAGCAAACGCTTGAAAGACTTCATCTGCTTCGAGCAAAACTAGCGAGTGATCCAAAACAGAGCAATGCCTTTGTATTGCCATTGATAGATGGTGCATCAAAGTCCGTCAAACTTTATTTTGCAATTACCCTGTAAATATTTTTTTCAGATTTTAGTCCAGATGGAGAACAATCTTATGAAATCAGTATCTTTCAGAAATGTTTGCCGTATTGGGACATCAAGAATATATTCTTGCAATATGCCATCTCTTCAAAACTATCCTAGATATATTCCAGAAAGAAAACAAAAGAAAACATGTGATCTGGAGATGACTTTCAGAATCTTTTCTTCTCAAGAGGGTTCTAGTAGGAAACTTTCTCTACAGTAACATTGAATAAGTACTGGAATTCATGAAAAAATCAACATTTCCAGCTGATTAAGATTCCCTCATTCTGTTCATTTAAGAAAACATTGATTTAAACATTTAAAATAAATTATTTCAGAATTTAAAAAAGAAGAAAAAGAAGAAGAAGAAGAAAAAGAAAAAGGAAAAGAAAAAGGAAAAGGAAAAGAAAAAGAAAAAGAAAAAGAAAAAGAAAAAGAAAAAGAAAAAGAAAAA
>JAAGAY010138634.1:0-22999 GCA_011801015.1 Ardeotis arabs
CATGGGGCTGATACCTCTGCTATGAGTAACAGCACGAACAACAGCTCCTGGGGTGAAGATCACCAGTGGATATTTCAGGAAGGAAAGCCAAAAAAAAAAAAAAATCCCCAAACTACCCTCTTTTCAGCAAGAGACAAAAATATCTGCAGTCTGATGTCTGCTTGACAGAAAGCAGATAGGAAATGGGACCATTGATGGAGTGAAGTTTGCAGCTAGATCTGAAGTGAGGAGAAGAGGACGTTCACAGAAAAAAATGGAAAAATTTGTGGTGTGCATGGGATGGGGAATGGAGGCAGTTTCCGCATATTTCAGAAGATGGAGAGTCAGATGTGTCATGAAGGGATCTGTTCCTTAGCCTAGACCTGGCCCAGCAGGAGGAACTGAAATGCAGCTTGCCTCAGGAGCAGCAATTTTTTCAAGAAAGCGAAGAACAGTAGGGGATACTGCTTATAAGGCCAGTAACGATTTCCCAAACTCCTGTGAGTGAAGAGGCAAAAACCTTTTTTGAACTGATGTGTTAGAGAAAGACTTTAAAAATCTGTGTTCAGCCCTCAGCTCCAAAAAAAGCTCCTGATCTCAACTATGATCCTATATTGAAGGACTTATGTTCCTCCACTTTGCTTTGGACGTGGCTGCTTGGATGAGTATGATTTCTGATTCTCTTGGGTTTAATTTTTTGAGAGAAGGAAGTAAGGAACTTTCTTTTCAGCGAGCTGCTGACTCTCCCGCAACACACATGCTCCAGGTGCTTGGTCACCACCTCCACCACACACAGATACACACGCATACCTGTTTGTGGGTGGCTTTGGATCCAGACCAAGGTGCCCACATTTGTGTGTCTGTGTCTCCAGGGTAGCTGTAGGTAGTTGTCGTCACTGGAAAAGCAGGGCACTGTGCAGTTGTTTAAACACAGATGGAGGCATCTCAGGTGCTAGAGATGTCTTTGTGGGGATGCACAAGGTTTCTGTGAAAACCAAGCCCTGTGGACCAGCAGCTCTGGTCCAGTTGGCATTACACCACAGTGTGCAAAATCACACCCCACAGCCTCTCTTTAAGTGACCTAATTCAGTCCCTACTCTGAAGAGCCTGGAGACAAATGATCAGCCTGAAGGACACAAAGACATCAGATGAGCTGAATAGCTCTCTAAACTCCACTTGCTGCCTTGGCTTGGGGTTCAATTTAATTGCCTAAAAATAGGTATCCTTGGTAAGGGGTCCTGGCCAACCTCTACCTGTCAGTCCAGGGGTGCATAGTTGTCTTGCATGCTCCATGTCACATCCACCAGTCCCAGGGGATTGTCTCGGACGACCTAGGACACCTCAGGTGGCTGCTGAAGTTTTGTCAGTCACCTGAATCTGGGGCTGAGCCCCCAGTGCATGGAGAAGCACTGCTTTCAGATGGCTCAAGAAACAACCTCATCTCAGCAGAAGCCCATGTTGCATGCCAGATCACATAACTGCATTGGCTTAGAGCCTCCTCCGTGAATCCTTTCCAAACCCTTCAGAGAGCTCTGCATAAAGAGATCAAACCCAGTCGCCTCCCAGGGCAGGGCCCCCTCTGTGCTTGGGAGGCACTGAGCCCTGCCTGCACATTGCCATGGCTTTGTCAGGGAAGACAAACGGTTTTGACAAGCTCCATCCAAATGGTCTCCTTTCTCCTCTGCCCTGAAGGGCGCACAACAGCCCTGGTTGAACTATTGATGTGGTGGGGTTGGGATGGGTTAGACATAGGTGCCTGGAAGCACCTCAGGTACTGGAGATGTCTTCATGGCAAGAAGCATATTCCCAGAGGGGAGATGTGGAGCTGCAACACTGGATATTAATGGCTGTTGTATGGCAGCTGCACTGGAAAGGGCAATGTGGAGGGGAAAAACTCTCCCTACTGGGGCTAAGGAGCATTCATAAATACATCTGGAAGTTTCATATTGCTTCTGTCTTACATTGTCATAGAATCATAGAATGGTTTGTGTTGGAAGGGACCTTTAAAGGCCATCCAGTCCAACCCCCCTGCAAGAAGCAGGGACATCTCCAACCAGATCAGGTTGCTCAGAGCCCCGTCCAACCTGGCCTTGGATGTTTCCAGGGATGGGGCATCCACCACCTCTCTGGGCAACCTGGGACAGTGTTCCACCACCTTCACTGTTAAAAAATTTTTCCTTATATCAAGTCTGAATTTACCTCCCTCTATTTTAAAACCATTACCCCTCGTCCTATCACAATAGGCCCTGCTAAAGAGTTTCTCCCCCAGAGTTTCTCCCTCTGTCCTTCATACAGAGCTCACATAATGGTTTGTGTTAAAAGGGAAGGGGGACGGATGCAGGAAAGAAAAACAAACAGCCCTTTAGGAGGGACAGGCAAGCAGCTAGGAACATTTTCCACTGCTAGAAATAGACACTGGTGGAAACCTGTCTCTCTGCAAGTCTACAGGTAAATAGGCATCTTTTTTCTTCAAGCCCAGAGTGAGTGAAGAATTACATAACTCCTGTCCCAAAGTCCATTCTGCAGAGGTCTGTGGGCTGGAAAGGACCAGTAGGAGACTTCTAAAATAGATTTGGGGTAGATTGTTCCCATTTGCTGGACAATGGACGTGCATTATTTCCTTCCAGATGGAGCAGGGAACTCCTTGAGGTTCCAGTCTCCTGGATGCTGTGGGAATTTCCCAAGATGATCTTTTGGGCTTTGGTGTTATGTGCAGCATGTCCCTCCAACCCAAACATCTTCCATGCCTCCCACTCAGGTGCACACTGCTCTCCAAACACCAACCCTGCATCTCTTCCCATAGGCTTCATCGCCTTCTCTTCCATCTTTGACAAGGATATGCCCTGAAACAGCCTGGGAGTTACCAGGGCAATCTGTGCAGGTCCAGCAGTCCAGATCATTGTTTGGGGCTGCCGTCGCCCCGAGGAATTCACTATTTTTTTAGAGATAAAAGCTGCAGCTTCCACACATTCTTCTTCAATTTCGCTCTCCATTAACTGCATTGCCCTGTCATAACAAAGCTCATTGAATTATTAGAGACAAGGCAAATCATTCGAAGCCTGGTCTGGGGAAAGGGATGGGTGAGGCTTGTCCTATGTGATTTTTCTTTGTTGCCCCCTTCCATGGGGGGGCATTTAGGACATTTAGGACATGGTGAGGGCTTGGTAGGGGTGCACGGGGGACAGTGAGGGTGGCTGAGCCTTGCAGGATACTGGGAGTCCAGACAGGAGGGTTAATGGTTGGGCTGAGTCAGGTAGCCTTGGGCAAGCGTTGGATTGCAAGCGTTTCAGACAAGACTAAAAGCAAACTGGAAGCTAATTGAAACACTGCTGCCCCTTTATTTCCCCACTCTCATGTTTTAGTGAAGATTAATTTAAGGGACATTCATCCAGTTAGTGGAAATGCGTCATTCTCATCAGCAGTAATGGGAATTACAGAAGGACATCGGTTGCACAAAGAACCCCTCTCTGCAGCCTAAGAATTGTAAGTACAAGTCACAGCACGTTTCAGTTTTATTTGGCATGGTTAATGGACAACAAAGCTAAACTGCATCAGTAAGACATGCTGGCTCACTCCTTGGCATGGATCTTAACAGTAGCCGGTGACTCCCGGCTAGGGCAGCATCCTTCTGAGGCAGGAGAAGAAATTAAGTCTGTCTTAGATGAATGCAGCATCGCTAAGTGATTGACAATGATGGAGATGCAAGTCCTGTATTTTTCTGCTGGACAAGTGCAGAGGAGACAGGAAAATTCCTGCTTGCATCACATCTGGCCAAAATACTTCCCTCTGCAGTAGAAGAGAGCTGAAGGTCTCTAGTTGCAGCATAATCCACCACAATAAAGAGTGAGAGGTTCACTGAATTTAGCTTGCTTACAAGAACAGAGGAAACAGGGACTGATTGTACCTTGATACTGGTGTAGTGAGGAGTTCTCCTGCTGAAACCAGGCTCCGCGTGACATTCAAAGCCCTTCAAAGACTACTTGCACCAAGACATCCCATATATAATTTTCTTCTGGAAGAAACTTATTCTAGTGTACTGTCTTCCAGACACATGACCCTGCTGAACATCCAGGTACCCAGCACCACTCCCAGGAGCTGCCAAGCCCAGCTCAGGAGAAGATGACTGACAAAGCCTTCCAAGCAGCTGGGAAGGAAAAGACCTTGAAGGTGTTAGATCCTGCCATCATCTTTCCTCTGTGTGGTGCCAGGACACCCAAGAAAGTATTGACCTGGGTGCACCTTGAGAAAGATTTATGGTACGTTTCCCTGCTGCACATGGGTGCTGGTGATCTGTGTTGGGTTTGACTTTCTCTCTGATGGTCAAGTCTAGGACAGATGAGATAGGAGCCATTAACCCAAATCAACCTGAATGTGGAGTCACTGTCGATTCAGCTTAAACCACTTCCAAATCTACCACCCAGATCTGAGAAATTGTTGCCAGGAGACCTTCTGCAAACACTTCCTTCAGGCCAGTCTGGAGGGAGTCTGCCTACAGCCTCATACCAGTAAAAAGAAATTCTTCTTTTAGCCTGGGACGTTGGCAATGAAATGGGACGTATTAGAGCTAAGGAGTATTACTATTCATTCTTGTGTTTTGGATTGATCTAGGAAAGCTCTAATGTATTCAAAGCTGTCTTTTGCTAGATGCTGTGCAAACAAGCATTGGAGAGCATCCCTGTCCCAGCACAGGATAAACCCACATCCTCTTGGCTGGGCTAAGGATGCTAATGAGGTAGCTGGGGAGCTGGCATTTTGTGATGGTTCCCAAGCACTGCAAAGGAGAATTAGCAGCACGTACAACACTTCACCTTGGTATTTTACATCAGATACAGCCCTGCTCTTTACAGCAGGTACCTCTAAGCTCTCTGCTACCTGCAAGAGGAGGGATTCAGCTCGTAGACACAGGCTGCAGTGTCAAGGGAGTTGCTTTGTCCTAAAAAATATCAGTTTTGAGACTGAGAAGCCTGAAGGAGGGAGCTCTCCAGATGCATCCCTACAATGGCACCAGCCACAGTCTCGCTTATCCCCTGCTCTGCAGTGCGACGGACTGCAGCTGCACCAAGATAATAAAGGGAGAAATTAATAGCCAGGGTGGGGAGAAAATGAACAAATAAGCCACAAATGCCCAACAGACTATGGCATGTGGCTTGGTCTCCTCTCTCTGAGAGTCCTTGCAGCAGAGTCCTTGCAGTGGTATGAGGATTACAAGATGGATCTGGCAACCTGGAAGGGTGCACATCACACCCAACAACCCCCCTTTGCCCTTTGCTGAAATGCAACCACTTCTGGGGCAGGATTTAAGGGTGGAGTGTGACTCAAGTTGCCAATTTTTTGGACATTCACCCAGAGTAACAGACATCTCCCAGCACCCAGAGGAGGCATGTCTCCTTTCGGAGCAGCAACTGGAAGGCATGGAAGATTCTCCAGGATATCTCATATGGCCACTCTATTTCTTGAGAGGACCAGAGAGACGTCCTGTGTTCCTAGAGGTGAAAGATGTGGTTACTTTTTTGGTGTTTCTGCATTTGAGAGATATTTTTCTACAAGGCAACCTGCACAATGGTGCATGCATGCAGAAGGGCACAAGATCTAAAGACACTGCAGAGAGATTCAGAGGGTTTTGCAGGACTCAGCTCTGTGCCAAGTGCAAGTAGGCCACTGCAAAGCAGCGCTGTTTTTTCTAAGTCAGTTAAAATAACAGTAAACCAAGGAGGCAGCTTGAATCTCTCCTTCCAGAGAAGGGAAGAAACATGATGAAAAAGGATTATGATTAGAAAGTTGAATGTCCAGAACAGTCCAGCTGAGGTCTATGTTTCACACTGTCAAGATTAACAATAAAAGGAAATTCTGTGAAGAACAGGGGGCTGGGCTGGACCTACTCCAGAGTGCTCGCTAGCTCTGTAACAAACATGGTGGGAATGCCCCCATCGTGGGGAGCACTTTGCTGAAATTTCTGGGATCAAAGGAAGTTCTCATTACGTCACCATATCCTCTATGTGAGCGAGCTACGGTCCACTTCAGAGAACATCTGCAAAAGATGCAAAAGGACACGCAAAGCTATGACCACTCTTTAGCTGGTTGAGCATGATTGATTTCCCTGCTCACAAATGATAAATCCACTCGAAGAAAACCTGTGATTCCTTCCCAACAGGCTTGCAAACAGCCGCAGCTAAGCCCACCATCAGCAGTGACCACACTGGAGAGATCCCATAGCTCTGATGATTGATCAAGCTTATGGGTTTGGCAAATCAGGCAGCAGGCCAGAAAGAGGGGATGCTTTCTGTGCTTTGGCTGACTGACCTTCTCCATGATTTGAACTAGATCCCAAACTTGCTAAGAGTAGGGTGGAGCTGGGATCTGTACTTCAGTCTCTTTGTCTCAGTCAAAAGGACGGCTTAGTCTCCATCAACACCCAACTAGTAAGTGCTGCACGTCCCACTGTAAAATTCCTATAGGTCCTGATTCACCAGCAAATGTCTATTTTCAGGTGAATCTCTTCATTCAGGGTCTCTCCAGTCAGTGGAGATGGAGAGGTTTCCCTGTATATGACTCTCACCACCAGTCTTAGAAGTCTACATTGCCCTGGGTGGGATGAACAAAGAAACATTAGCATGGGTTTTTATTTTTTTCTGTGGCTAATGTTAGATGAGGCATAATTATCCTCTCATGTCCCAGAAGGTAGTGGTGTACTAACTTTGTTGGTATTTTCATAGAATCATAGAATCATAGAATGGTTAGGGTTGGAAGGGACCTTCAAAGGTCATCTAGTCCAACCCCCCTGCAAGGAGCAGGGACATCCCCCACTAGATCAGGTTGCTCAGAGCCCCATCCAACCTGGCCTTGAACATTTCCAGGGATGGGGCATCCATTTTGAGACATCTGGGATCCTAAGTCAACAAAGAAAATGTAAGTCTGCTCTATTTCTATATTTCTAATCCCCTGGACAATGGACTCAATTGAGATGACCAGTGAATCGCTTTGGTGAAAGCAGAGTTGCCCATCCATGTGTAGTGGCCATGTTGATGGTAATGATACTCTGGAGCACCTGGTAGGAGGGGTGGAAGGAGCAGGATGGGTTCACAAGGGTAAGAAGGGTGCTGCAGCACTGGGAAGAGTCAGGTAACATTGCAAGAATTCCCAGTCCTTTTGGCTCAAAGATCTTGAGAACAAAATGAATTCCTACCTAGACTCCAGGAACCCCTTTAGGTAATGTAAAAAGCTTCATACGGATCAATCCAAACTGCCTGCTATGTAATGGGCAAAAATCTCTCTGAAGCAAGGGATGTGAAAACAACTGCTGTCTTGTGAGAACCTTCCCTGGAAGAAGACCCTCAACTCCTTCAAAGCAACTGAAGTCACAGGGTAGCTGACAAACCTAGATGTTGACTATTCATGTTGCTTTTCAAGATGTTGGATTAAAGAGGTTGATGCTGTAACATTATAGTTCACATGCTGAATAGCAAAAAAATGTTTTCTCTGAAAAAAGTCTGCTTGTCCTCTTCAAATTCTACTTTCATTGTCTGTTTAATGTGTCTGCATGCGATGACCCTACAGAACAACGTTTAGTCCTGCAAAGTGCCCAGACTACATGTAGTCCTGGAAGGCAAACATGGAAAACAGACTAAGGAACACTATTGACCATTTTCTACAGAGGGCAAAACAAAATATAGGAGGCCTGAAACTTCGCTGGGTGGGTTCCCAGCTTAGTTGTCTTTTTTGAGTGCTTAACCTCAGATGAGTGAGAACCAGAGAACCAAGCCAGAGCGATGACTAGACCAAGCTGGGGGTCTCTCTTTACATATTTCGATGTGACATCACTGCATCTGAATCATCTGCTTCCCTGGCTTCTACAGCAGCAGGCAGGGTGGGACCAACTGTTACTTTTTAAATAGCACAGGGAATAAGCGCAGGAAATACTGAGAAAGAAAATGGAAGCCTGAAACCTCATCTGGTGTGTTAGCCTGAGAGATTTTTTCCTCTCTGGTGAGCTCTGATTTTAATATGAGACATTCATTAGTCAGTGAACAAGAGATATTCTCTGTGGATCTAACTACACAGTGCTTGTGGATCTTCTGAGCATGGTCAACAGAGGGGCCAACTGGCCCTTGAAAACCAGTCAAAAGCAAAAAAGAAAAGTAGGGAAGAGAAGAGGAAGAAAAGGAGTTGCAGGAGACTGTGAGCAGCTCCCTGTTTCCTTGAGGTCACTCTTGGCAGGAGAGAAAAGCACAAGACATCATGTATTCAGGTATAAATGAACTTCTTCCTGCCTTGGTTCCTTGGCTGTTGTCATCTCTTATTTACTAGTCAGAAGTTGAGCTACTGGCACGGCACATATCCCACCCCGCCTACCCCGTGCTTAAGAGCAGCTCTCCCTATATTTAGCATTCACAATTTTCCATTGTATTGCTGCAAACACATGTCCTGCTGGGCGCTCCATGGGCGCGTCGAGGCAGGGCTTGGTGATTTCAAATGGATGGTCCCTATTTTTAGGTATCAGATGGTGTGTGGATATGTTGGCTCATCGTAATTCTTTCCGTGCGACAGATCTGGACACAGTTTATAGCTCTCCATGATGCAAAATCCCGCACATTTTCCCCTCCTGGTGCCAGGTGGGTGGAAGAAGGGTGAAGGACTAGGAGCTGCGTCCTTCAGGTAGGCTGAGTGGGAGAAGATGAGATGACTTCTCCAAGGAGAATCAGTTGGGGCAGGGCTCAGGGCACTATCTCAATGCTCAAATCTTACGCTGTTAGGCACATTCATCTTCTCACGGGATCATGTGGACTACATGGAGGCCTCTTGTGGGAATGCTCCCTTGTGGTCACCAGTAAGATGTAGGCTGAATATCAAGAGTGAGGTCATCCTGCCAATGTGGGCTTTCTGGCTTGTTTTGCTGGGATCTGTTGAAAATACAGACGAGATGGCACATGGGTCAGATCCGATCTGATTGGACTGACCCAATTCCTGGGAAGACTATCCTATCGTCATTATTCACAAGCTGCAGTGGATTAATTAACTGTTCAAAGCTGGGGAACAAAGAACAGGAACGCATGGCTGATTTTCCCAGTAGAGACATGATGCTGGTAAGTCCCAGCCTCTTCTGGACTTGTTCTGCTCCATCTTTTAAAGGGCAATCTGGCAAAGGAGGGTGAATAATGAAACCAGAGGAGATTTACGCAACTGAAAACTTAGCGAGAAAAACTGCAGAAGGATTTTCTAGTCTGCAGGAAATGAGCAGGAAAACTGACAATCCATGCTTGATGTTGAAAAAGACTGCACATGGAAAAAAAAGCAGCCTAACCATATATGAGCCTCAAATCAGCCATTCCCAGGGTGACACCTTTGTGTCCCTGGAAAGAGCTGAGTGAAATACCATCATTGCACTCAGCCAGAGTCAAAAAGGTCAAATAGAAGTTTAGAGTTTTTAAGAAAGGAATAATGTTAAAAAAAAAAAACCCATTGCATTGAGTAAATCTCTGGGGTGTTGACCTCTTGCATGGTCTACACAATGCTGATCCCCCCACCTCAACAGGATACAATAGGACTGGAAAAGGTAAAAGCACCAGGAACAATTACAGATCCTGAATGACTTCTGTGTAAACACTACCTAGGGAATAGACTGGGACCCCATTGTCCACAGAAGAGAAAGCGGAGCAGGAGAACAGGTCCTGGGGTCACACCATCCGGAGTGATAACGGCAGCGAGTGCAAGGAAGCAGGAGCGTTGGCTCCTTCCATAACTCCGGCAGCTGGGCGGCATCCCTCAGCCAAACAAAAGCGGGGCAGAGCTCAGGTGTGGCTCTCGCTGCCTCAGAATGCTGCAGAGAACAGAAGCTTGAATAAAGCTGAAAAAGGATTAGGAATATTCGTGGAGGACAGGTCTATCAGTGGATAATGCTCTGGATAGACATCCTTGTGCTGAAGATCACCTATTGGTGCGATTCTCATACTCCTCTCTAGGAATATTCCTCCCTGCCTGCTCTCCTTCTTTATCCACCTCTAGTTATTCTGAGGACATGGTGATGGTTTGACCAGGCTTTACTCTGACCCACGGTGGTTGTTGTTATGTCCTGAAGAATGTGACAGTAGCTGGGATCTGACAGTGAAACGAAGCAGTGTAGCATCATGTCAAAAGAGGAGCCAGTGAAGTCCCATCAGGGGGCAATTATAAAGCAAAACCAGACAAAAACCTGAAGGGATTGAGCCCCCAGGAATACAGGGAGAAGATCTGAACAGGGCTTTCCGGTGGGGATCAAAAGGAGCTAGTGTTATCAAGGGAGATGGCAGGGAGATCTCAGAGTTCCCTCAAGAGCTGTGTCTCCCTCAAGAAACCATCACATTTGTAGTTTTTTTTTCTTGGAAGCTGACTAGGGAAGGGGATAAAAAGGCTCTCAGTTCTGCCAGCGCAATCCCTTCTCTGCTGGAGGGGGCAGGAGGCTTAATGCAGCTCTGCATCCCTCCCTTTCAGTTCAGCCCCCAGAAACAAAGGCAGAAAAATGCCAGGAATTTCCCAGCGCCCTCCCCAAACCCGCTCCCATCTCACTTTCCCCCCCTTCGCCACCTCCTCTGGCTGGGAAGGAGAAATACTAATAAGAAAACAGGGATCTTTAATAGGCCCCTTGCCTGGTCACTTTGGGATTGAATGCAGAAAGGGATGGACGTGACCAACCATAAGGAATGAGGCTTCTTCAAGTCCTTGTGTTTCTTGTTTTTGCTGCTTTGTTTTGTTTTCGCTTTCCCCAATTTCTCCCCCCTTGCCGCTCAGCACTGAAAAAAAATTCCTCTTGGCCTCTCGCCTCCGTTTCTTTCCCTTGTGGAGTCAGGCTGCAACTCTAATCACTGATGGGTGATTAGCATGTGAAGGGAGAGGGGAAAACAAAATCTTTATTGGTCCCTCGTGGAGCAGGAGCAGCTGTCTGGATGGATGCTGGCTCCTGTGTTATCCTCCCCACCACCACTGATCTCTTTCATTGTGAATGCTTTCCTGTAAGAACAAGTGAAACGTCAAGGAAGGGCAGAAAATGAGTCGGAGATGAAAACTGGAGCAGGTGGACTGTTTTTCTTGAGGGGACAAAAAATATATCAATTTTTTTTGACGTTGAACTTTGAGTGCATGAGAGGGACAGGGACTTCTGCACTGTGCCGAGGGGACGACAGCAGGAATGAAAGGATAATTTGTAGTGTTGATCTCAATAGGAGCGGGAGGCACAACACAGAGCCCTTTGATGAGACAAGGCTGGAGATGGAGGAGGTGGCTTGAGCTGAACTCTGGGAGGGACGAAGAGGCAACTGCCACACGTTGGGTGGTGGCAGGGACTGTGGGGTGGGGGATCATCCTTTGCAAGTCATCACTGTTCCCTGTGAGAGGAATCTTGGCCAGTGGAAGATGAAAAGTTGGCAGGTAGATGGCATCTTTTTTACTCATTCTCTCCAAGTCCCTCTACAAGAGGTGGCATCTGCAGAACCTCATGTGATGAGCGGTGTAAGGAGTCTGCAGGCAGCCTGGTGCTGGCAGACAGGCCGGCTCTCACTGCAGTACGTACAGGTCAAAGCTGGACAGTGACTCCGAAGGGATGTGCTACTGGAATGGAAAACACTATCTATTTGTTATTTGTTATGAGGCTGTGATGGGAACGTCAGTGCCTCTGGGGCGGGTATTCCCTGCAAGCACCAGAGCTGGCTGTGCTCAGCCCCTCCTCCCCTCGCTCCAGGTGTTTCCTTTTCCGAGCTCGATAATGAAATCCGTGAGCCTGAGCCAGTTTATATTTAGTTTCCATCAGTGCAGGCAGAAGTCTGCTGGTGCCTAACAAATAGGAGAAAAACACCACTGCTGGATGCCCAGACCCTAAGGTTCAGGAGCCGCCTATGTGGTGGGAGAAGGTGGGGTATGAAGGATGGGGACAGTGGCAGGATGGGGACAAGGACGTGTTCTAGCATACATCTCATCACACCATTAGCCACTTCTTCAGACTAGCCCTCCACAAAGCTGCGAGATCCAGACTAGTTTTATTTTGGGAGCTGTCTCTGGCTATGAAACTAATCCCATATAATGTCTGGTATTCCTGACCTGTCTCTGCTCCCTTTGTGAAGAAGTTCTTAGCCTGTACAGGTAATCCTTCATCTTCCATGCCACTTGTTCCTCAAGCTGATCTTTGTTTTGGACTACTGCCCATGCCACCTACAGTAAGTGGGATACAGTTGCCTAATCATAGATTTATTTGGCTATCTGAGTTGTCTCTGTAAGGCAGCCGATACATCTATAAGCTATCTATATCTCACATATCCTAGAGTATCTCAGCTGGTACTAGGGCTCAGTGGAGTTGAGCCCTAAGTCTCCATTGACTATCATGGGAGCTTAGACACCCAGCTCACAAGGAGATACTCACATGCAGATGTCTTAATTTTGATGTGAAAGTTGGGATTCTGTTTCCTAAACAGAGGTGCCCAGGGCCATGAGATCCACTTTGTGTTGTGCAAGACCTACAGTCTCCACGGGCCTCACCAGTATGACATAGCGCTTAGAGAAGAGCCATACCATGCCTTCCATGGCAACGGAAGACTGGCCATAATACCCCGAAAGACACCAGGTACTTGCTTTCTAAGACCTCAATATTCCCCAAAAACTCTACCCTAAGACAAAATTCCGCTAATTCTGCCGCCTTTATAGAAGATGCCACTCCTGTGCCACATGAAGCTACCGCATGCTTACCCAGTTTTTTGGGGTAGGGTCAGAAGATATGCTAGGCAGGCATGTAGCATCCTCAGTACCTCCTTCTGAAATGACACCTATATTTTGGGTTACTGATGGCTTTGTTCCCAGACAGCACCATCTGCACATCCCCAGAGGTGATGAGGGAAGAGGCTGTTGTGCATACTCTAGACTCTGGTTGACAGCATAAGGTCATTCTTACTCACCGAAGTTGCTGCTTCCTGAAAATTTTGGGACCATGTGTGACCACCCTGTGCACAAACCTTCTGTCACATCCTTTTTCGTTAAAACTCAAGTGAAGTAGAAATAACTTAGGACACAGGAAATGCAAAGGTCTGGACAATACTGTGAATGGGTGCTATAATTTCAAGTGGTACAAAACTGATGAAAAAGAAGCAGGAAACCTAGGTACTAGAAGGAAGAGTCAGAAGTGGGAAGAGGGCAGAGAAAAAAAGGGAATAAATCACAAGAGGTGTCAAACAGGTAAAGAGAGAGAGTGAGATGATTTTCACACTGGAAGTGAGGGCTGGAGCAAGTATGTCAAGCTGGAAGGACTCTGATTCAGGAGTGAGTCATGGATGGTCCAGAAGGATCTTGAACGTCTCCAGAGTGTCCTTGAGCTTCTGGTACCTCCTGTTCCTGAATGCTTGATGTTCCTCTGGCTTACCACCTGCACACTCCATATCTGCCCTATTCTCTGGCTGTGCCCTGCCTCTTCTTGCACATTGCTGTCTTCCCTGCCCACTTTAACCTATCCTCACTGCGCATCTGACTTTTTCCATGCTCCTGGAAACTTCTGGCTGCGAGGCAGCGCAGAGCTCCGGTGTGCCTGTGGTTGGAGGCATCCAGCAGCCAGACGCTCCCGTGCTTTCCAGAGAACTACTTACAGAGAAATTGCCACTCGTTATCCCCTCATCTGTTGCTGCAGCATCATTTTGTCACAGCTGGACTAGCGCTGAAACAGAGAGGGAAGCTGGCAATGGGCAGAGGGGAGGAAACAGAAGAAGGACAAGTGTCCATTCTCAGGGCTGGGCTATGCCCTGAGCCAATTGTGGGAATTCCCAATATTCGGGAAACTCTTCTGTTCTGACCATACTACTGAAAAGTCTTGAGTCATCTGTGAAAAGTTTTGACCAAGTTTATTCTGATGAGGTTCGTAGGTTTGAAAACCACTGAATTTGGGGAAGAATATGCAGCAAATAGTATTTCTCCTGCCTCACTAGGCAATAAAAATGAGTACCATTTGAAGTCTGTCACATCTCATGAACTCCCAACCCTTGCCTGCTCTGTGGAGAAGATTGAGCAGCTGAATCCCCATCAGTTGTTAAAAAAAAAATAAAATTAACCTATCTACTGTTTACCAAGTTTTATGTCCAACTAGATTGAATAGTCTTTGGAAAACTGTTTCTAGGGCATGTTTTAATTCTGGCCACAGGAAGCCCTTGATCTACAGGCATCCTGTAGGATATCTTGCACTCACCAGCCAGGCAGGATGGAGAGGAAACCTCTTAGAACTAGATTCTTGCATCTGCTCTTAAATCATCTGCTTGTGGCTGGGTAACTCACTGTCATCTAGGATTCTCTCTATAGTCTTAAATTAGAAACATAATTGAAATTAACGGACATCAGGCAAGGAACTCTTGATATTCCCAGAGTATTTGTGGCACTGAAAGTCGTCTTGAGTGATGGAGATTAATTACTGCAAATAAGGGTATTTTTCAAACCCTTCTGCTGGAGGTAAGCTAATGCCTCACAGCTACAGTGGCTTCTGTCATAGTGGATTCTAAACCAAAAGACTGTTGGGTCAGGAAGTTTGACACTACTGATTAGAGCAGAACTGCAATGTACTTTAAAATTAATTCAACATGTGTTTGGTGCAATGATGATGTGATGCTTCTGTGTCTCTATTTATTCACAGAAAGAAAATTCCAACCTTGGGGCAAAAATGCTATGTATTGCCACATAGAATCATAGAATGGTTAGGGTTGGAAGGGACCTTCAAAGGTCATGTATTTATGTACTTATGCACTTGCACTGGAAACTTATTTTAAGGGTCAGGTTCCTCTATCTGAGTACCTAAATGGCATCATGTTGCTTTCATGACCAAACAAAACATCTGCAGTATCAAATTTTGAATACTGAACTGTTTGCAAGCAAAACTACTGCCCTGAAAACTCCAAACCCAGCAAAGCTCATCCAACAGCACTAGGGAATTATAAACCAAAGGGCAGTAAATCTCCTAGCCCTGCCTATGAGGAGCTGGTCAGCTTGGAGTTGAGGCTGCACTAGTTGCACAACGGGACTGCTGAAATCACCCAACCCACTGGAGACATCTTACAGAGGGTTCTTCCTCCAAAAGTCTAGCTGTGTATACAGTAGGCCACTGACAACATACTATAGCAGGCAGCCTACTGAACCTGAAATGGTGAGTACATTCCATGCCTAATCCTGGTAAAGCATTGGAATTGACATATTTTACCCTATAACAGGTTCCAACATGTCTTAGCTGTCACAAGTTCTCAGAACCTTTGATTTTTCTCTTCAACCACAGCTAACAGCTCCTGCATTAAAATCTGTCTTGTAGCCTGGAATGACAGTGGAATGTATTGTTTGTCCTCAAAGGCAGAGCTTTCTGTGGGTTTGAGACCATCATACAGTTGTCAGTTGATATATATTTTTAGCAAGAGCAGTGACGTTTAAAGGAACATCCTTCTTGGTGATTTCTATAGATATTTCCATTAAAAATAAACTTTTGTTTAGTCAAGGTTTTCATTGTACACTCGTATCCTCTTGAGAGTTGAAGAACATAATGAAATACATTGTTAAACAAAACCTTTGTTTTAGTGGAAATCGGTGGATACAAGCTGCATGAAAGAAGTTTCAAACTGAAAGGCAGTCACTAGAGTTTTCTTTCTGGATAAATCTAAAAGATGCTCTTCCTAGTAACAGAGTATGTGAAAATAAAAAGCACACATTGATCACTGAGACTGGGTCTATTCTTTCACAAATTTTTATTCAAGAAATCAAAGAAAATTTACTTCATGAGGAGGAAACAATTTCTACCCACTTAAGCACTCCCTCTTTGTAAGAGGAACCTCTTGAGAAACTCAGAGGCAAAGACTCAAACTAGAATGAACTTTACATAGTCAATATGGCTGAAAAGTGGATCAAGGAGAGTTTTGTGGTAGGCCGATGAAACAATAATCACAATAACATGACAAATAAAGCCAAGTGAGTTCAAAGTTCAGAGGACTCAAGGTATAACATTTTTCACACACATATAATATCTCCATCATTAAAGACTCTCCATAAGTGGTTGATAACAACATCCAGAAGGAATCACAAAGAGCTCTTCATGCTGACAGAGAGCTGAGTTCTTTCTGTATGGGTTCTCTTTTCTCATGTTGGCCACAGAACCAAGGAAGGCTACAAAATGTCGATGGGTGGACATAGACCACCAAACTTTCCTGGGAAGGGGCATGTCAACTTTTGGGTTAACATAATATAAACAACATAGGAATTAGAAATGGTGTGTCCAAGACATGGGCATATATTTAGAATATCTAGTCACTAGGGTCTTGCAAGGGTCAGCTGCGGTTTGACATGGAGTCAAGAAGATGGATAAGCTGGGCTCTCCTCCTGTTGTGGAATCTGGTTGAGGCACATGTCTACCCTGACCTTCCCTTGTATGCAGATTGGGAACAGTGACATTTAGTCTTGAGATGACCATAACACTATCCTCTTCGCTGATCTGCAGTTGAAGAAGCACAGCAGACCTGCCATGTGTGGTTTCTAATATGTGTGGTTGTCCTCATTTATCAGATGACTGGAAAGTCTTCATGGAAGCAAACTGGAAAATGGAAGATGTCCATGTCTCTCACACTGCCCTTTTAAGAGATGTGGGATCTGATAGACCTGTTGAGTGGAGAAGCTGGGGGGAAGGTGACAAAGCCTGGGTGACCAGAAGAGCAAAGCATTAAATAGACATTGAGTGGACGTTGTACAGCCAAATCACCAACCTAAATGTATCCTTTCTTGCCTCTTGCCATAGGGATGGAGCAGGCAAACCCTTCTGCTGCCTCCCCAGGAGGGGGAGAAATGGAGGATTTGAAGGCAAAATTTCAAGTCTGGCTAACGGAGCTGCAGTGCTGCCCTGGCATGGGGGAGCTAGCTTTGTGCCAGTGGCTGCAGGAAACTAAGAGGGTGTGATCCAGCCTTGATCTGCCAAGCATTGTCACCAAGCGCCGCAGTGACCTGCCTGCTTGCTGGAACGGGCTGTGAGCCACCAGATGGGGAAAGCTGAGCCCAAGGGCCTTGGTATTTCTCCATGACAAGTCGTAAAGCACGTCCCACCTTATTATCTCTTTGCAAATGCATGAGGCAAGGGTTGGGTCTATGCTGTGTGGAAGGAGAAGGCTAAAAGCAACCATGAGTCAGGTTAAGAGCAAGAATCTGCGCTTTGTTTGCACAAAGGTAAAGCAAATAGTCACTGATGTTATGTTCCTTCCAGGCAAATACCATACTGCCTCCGTGTCTCTCCCTTGCATAAGTCTAGGCAGAGAGTGAAAGTGCTTACAGACACAATTTTTTCCCAAACAGTTGACCATATCTTCTCCAGTAATGCTGCAGATTCAGTTTTTGCTCCGCAAGGGGTGAATATTTTAAAATAGCTCAAACACTAAGTATGTATTCAGAGTATTCTGTTTTCCAAAAGGAAGAGTTTCCAGTGGCTTATTGTGATGATTCAAGGGTAAGGCACACGGATTTGTGGCACCAGCGTGACACTCCTGCTCTCCAAATGGACTTCCAATGCCAAATTTGAACATAGATTTGTGAGTTTGATTACAGAGCTAAGGCTTAGTTCCTTAAAAGTCTGCGTGGAGGTAATCAGGTATTTGCCAAAAATACTCATCTGAATGTAGATGATCTCCATAAGAACAGAGAAACAGTTTGAATGGTTATCAGCTGGGAGTCTATGTTGAATGGTGGAAATCAATGGTGTTAAAACTGGTCTTATATCTTCATCTGGGGAGATTTTTTTTTGTCTCAGAAGTTATACTCAGAAAATACAGTCAGAGTAACAATCAAAATACTCATATTCATTGAACCAAAATTAAATGTTTTCTTTCTTTCTTTTTTTTTTTCTTTCACAGAAATAGAAAAGTAAGCAAAAATCGTATCAGGTTGAGTTATCACTTTTATTTTGTCTTGAAATTCACTTCATATGAGAATCAAGTGGCTTTTTTGCTTATCCCTGCAAACTCCTAAGAAAGGTCAAGTTAAATCACAGCCAATTTTGCAATTTAGCACTTCAAATTTTCAATTTGGAAATGAATCAAAAGAATATATTTTTTAAACACCTCCATTTAAAAAAAAAATATTGAAGAGCATTTCTCTGAGCAGTTCACAGGCAGATCTGCAGTACCTTCCAGTACTACCCTCACCAGCATAACTCAGTCTGGTAGAGGATGTATCTCTATGGTTAGGTTGGACCATCTAGATCTGCCAGCCTTCAGATACACCTATAGCAAGAGTACACTTTCGACCTCTCTTCACATACAGGATGACATAGGCAATTGGAAAAACTGAATCTGTCTGAATTCAAAGCTCAAACTCCTGGACTCATGCCAATGAGCTGCCATTGCCATTTCAAATTAAAAAAAAAAAGAAAAGAAAAAGAAAAAAAGATACATTTTTGGACATTGTGATAGCAGAGGAAAAAAGGACAAGGAAAAAGGACTATTAGATCTCGTACCATTTGTGGGTGAACCCTAAAGTATTCTCTCTGGAAGCAAAAAAAGGTTGATTTAGCTGACCTAATGTTTTTTTTTTGGGGGGGATGAGGAAGTTACCAGCTGAGAAATGCTGACCTTTATGGCCAATCCCACAGCAATGAGAGGACAAGAGAGTGAGAGGAGGTGGAGGGATGGCTTCCCAGGGGCTGCATCGTTCTGCTACAAAGCAGAAACAAACCTGGGATGGCGATCACGCCAGGCTCAGTGAAGTTCTCAAGGAGTTATGAAGACCATGTTCAGTTGATAAGGCTCACAGACTTTGCCTGGCAGAGGACTCAGTGTTTGCATCTGAACAGAGCACTAAGTGTACTTATTTCTTTTGTGCTGTCAGCATACCTCTCTGCGAGGAATGTGATCCTCCTCCTTTCTTTTTATCTGCACACTATTACTCTGTAGATTTGTAACTGTCTTGGATTTTCCTTCGTAATCCTGACGCAAACCCATCAGATCTGTGGAGTGAATTATTACTTTAACAGGGACATTGGCTTGGCTCTTCTTTCACAAGCTGATTCCAGTTATGGGAACAAGAGGAACATGTGTTTGGGGGAAAAAAAGCCACAGCTCTCTCTGTAGTGATGTCTATCTGTGTTTGCAGTGTCCTTTGCAGTGTTATTCCAGCCCATATCAAGCACTTGTTTGAGGGCTGAGAGAGCTCAAAAAACAGCCACAGAGAAATCTTCAAAATTAATCAGCATAAATGGACTTGTAGAGTTATGGGTCAGAGATGAAGGAACAGCCAAGACCTAGCTTTCTGCTAGGAGAAGCTAGCAGATAAATCTATACCACTTCTTGAGCATCCAGCCCAACCTGGGCTATCAGTCAAGTTCCAGGGATCTACATATGGTGAGCAATATCCTGGCACGGCTAAAGAGGGGCTCTGCAAGGCAAGTGTGAGGGATGGAGATGGGTCATACCCTGCGCACATCTTACCTTCAGAGCAACACCAATGCTGGCAGGCGTTTGGCCTCTGTTGGGCAATGCTTTTCTGAACACTAAGTCTCCTTCTTTTAATGAAGGCAATAAGAGATTTTCAAGACAGATACACCATAACACTTCTATTAAAACTGTACATTAAATCTTTGTAGCTTAAAAGCGCACCACAAATAGACTATCCAGCCATCTAAGACATACATAGACATCCAGTTGCTTGAAGTGGGAATCTCTCAGATGCAGGCACTGGGGGGGAATGCCATGAGAGGGAGTTGGAAAAATTACCTACATGCCAAGCAGCTGAGTCAATCTGGGCCTGAGTTTACTTATCAGGGGGAACTGGTACATGGTGGAACATTGTTTAAACGTAAAATCCCATCTGTGTCACTGAAGCAGGAGAACGTAAATTATGGGGAGTAAAGGGAGGGGAGAGTGGCTGGCATGTGGGAAGGCAGAGAAACGAAAGGCAGATTTCACTTTGAACTCAGAGCAGATCCTCAACAGGAGAGGGCTGAACTTAAGGCAGGAGCACTGGAGTTGGGGGAAAGGAGGGAGCTCAGCACTGTTGAAAGAGGAATGGATGAAAGGGGGCCTACAGGAAAGATGGGGAAAAACTCTTCAGTAGGGCCTGTTGTAATAAAATGAGGGCTAATGGTTTTAAAACAGAGAGAAGTGGATTTAGATTAGATATTAGGAAAAAAATTTTTTACGGTGAGGGTGGTGGAACACTGGCACAGGTTGCCCAGAGAGGTGGTGGATGCCCCATCCCTGGAAACTTTCAAGGCCAGCTTGGATGAGGCTCTGAGCAACCTGATCTGGTTGGAGATGTCCCTGCTCCTTGCAGGGGTTTGGACTGGATGGCCTTTGAAGGTCCCTTCCAACCCTAACAATTCTATGATTAAAAATGTACCTACGTTCTTGTTAGTATTGGCCCATAATGGTAGCGCAGCCAAAGAGCTCCAGATGTGATTCTCTGAGCTAGCACAGGTCGGTCCTAACCTTCCTCCCAACCCAACTCTGTGTAGACACAGAACCAGATTCTACTTTAGGGTAAAGACAAATCAGGAGGAAAGGCTGAGTTACATCAAAGCAAGAATGTGATTCTGCACAAATGACAAATTGCAGCAACGCTCCTTCCTCCGCTCTTTGAGCTCAGCTATCCAGGCAGCGTATGGTTGTTAAACATTGGGTTTTAATCCTGAAGCATGGGGTAAATGGTAACTGATAGATGAGAATCCTTGTCCTGCAGCAGTGGCAAAGAGGTTGGTCTTCTCCTTGGCCCTCACTCACAATATGAGCATTGGCTGGCCTTTTGGTAGGGTTCCCTATAAACACAGCCCTGACATCTGTGGGAAAGGTTAGTATTTACTGAGCATGTAGCCTTGCACAATATGTTGAGAAAAACAGCTTTAGCTCCAAAACAAGCAGCTGATATCGTCATCAAGTATTCCTTAATTCTGTTCTAATCATTATGATATTGTGCAGAAAAGCTACCCCTAAAAGTGAGTTTCTCTGATTGAAATTGCTCCAGGAAAATATCATAGAGGTAACTGCTTTCTTTGTTGCCACAAAACTGTGTAGGACTATTTATATGAAGGTAACTGAGGTTCATAGGCCTTTCTTTGCCTCGGTATTTACTGGCAAATTCTTCTCTCAGACTTCCCAGATCCACCTGCCTTGTAGCAGAGGAAGAAAGATACTACCCAGAGTAGAGGAGGATTAAGGTAGGGACTATGATGGTAAGTTAGGCCTGTACAAGTCCATCAGACAGGTGAGAACACATTCAAGGGGGATGGGGGAGCTGGCCAATGTCATTGTGAGGCTTTTTGAATGACTGTGGCAACTCCAGGAGTTTCCTGGTTGAAAAAGGCAAACATCACAGTTTCAAAGGAGCAACTGGAAGGGTCCAAGGAACTTAAATCTGTTCAACTTTTCTCCAGTCCTTGGGAACATAATGGAGCAAGTTCCCCTGCAAGCCATTTCCAGGAACATGAAGGACAAGAAGGTGACTATGAACATTCATCAGGATTCACCATGAACAGACTGTGTTTGGACAACTTCTTTGACTTCTGTGATGAGCTGATTGGCTCTATGGACAGGCAAGAGCAGCTGGCGTCATTTAGCTCTGTCTACTTAAGCAAGACTTTTGACATAGTCTCACACAGTGTCTTTATATACGAATTGGAGATACATGGACTGGACAGACAGACAATGAGGCTTATGCAGAAGACGGAGATGGTCTTTGCTCAGAGAAGACACTTCTCAAAGGTGAACAGTGAGATGGCAAGAGATCCGTAAAAAGTTGCAGAAAAGGAAATTCTGGCTGGATTTAAGATGCAATTCCTCACGATAGACGTAACTGACTATTGCAACAGCTGCAGAATCTCCTTCTTAGAGATGCTCAAAGTTTAACTGGATGAGACCTTGCACAACCAAATCTAACTTTGAAGTTAACCCTGCTTTCAGCAGAAAGTTGGCCCAGAGACTTTCAAAGCTTATTTCCAGGCTATGACTGAATAATGGTCCGTAGATATGCCACAATATACTCTTATCAACGACTGCAGAGTCCAGCACTTTTTCTGCTCCCTACCAGTGGTAAAAAGTGGTTAAAAAAGCTACACAAAGAATGATGTGATATAGGAGGAATCATAGCATTTTATTTCTTTGTTCCTGAAGTCTGGGAATTCCAGCATCTTCTAAAGGCAACCTACACCGTACTGTCATAGTGAATATAATGAACACAAGCTCAAATACTTGCAAGAAAGAAAAAGATGAAAGAGTCCAAAAGAGGTTTAACTTAGTCAAAAGGAGGAAGCTTTCAGAAAGGAAACTATAAGAAACAGCAAAATGGCAAAACGCCTATAGATTGCACAGCAAATACTTTGAAGGCAACAAACTGGAGCCTCAGAGGATAAATATATAGCATGTATTAAAAAGATTTTGAAAAAGATTAGATCTAGATAAATAAGTCAAGTGGTTAGCAAAAGACTAAAAGTGATTGAAGCAAAAAGACAAATCCTTAGAAATATTTAAATGAGAAATGAGCAATAGAAAACAGCTTAATGTCTGGAAGTTTAACATAAAACATCAATAAAGCATGCCAAAAAGATTTTGAGAACCATTTTACTAAAGGAATAAAATAGTAATAAAACCTTCCTCAAACTTATTGGTGCAAGAATCTGCCGGGGACTATATGGAACTGGAGTAAAAGAGATGTGCAAGCAAGACACAGCCACTATGTACAGCAGAAAGGCTTGATGAATTCTTCCAACTATGCTAACTATGGAGTAGTTTAAGATGGTTCCTACATCAGCATTTGTCTTGGGGAGGAAGAGGGAACGGGTCAATCAAAGGAATGATTCATAGAATCATAGAATCATAGAATCACATGGTTGGATGGGACCTATAAGATCATCTAGTCCAACCGTCTTCCCACTACCATTGCAGCCACAGCTACTAAACCATATCTTGTAGCTCCTCATCAAGCCGCCTCTTGAACACTGCCAGGGACGGCGACTCCACCACCTCCCTGGGCAGGCCATTCCGGTGCCTGACCACTCTTTGGGAGAAAAAGTTTTTCCTCACGTCCA
>JAAGAY010138636.1:0-16374 GCA_011801015.1 Ardeotis arabs
CGAAGGACTGATAAGCTAATTAGCATACGAAGCGGGAGTAGGCGGGTTTAGGTAATGAATATGTATAGGCATCAATTAAATATTCATTGTTTTATTGTATAAAAGTGGGATGGGTTGCTGCCTCGGGTTATGCACGTTTGTGGTGGAGCGATCCCCCGTGCATCTGCGCGCAATAAACATACCTACTTTATAACTTTCGAGTTATAGAGTCTATTTCCGTATGTCACTGGAGCACCTCTTCTATGAGGATAGGCTGAGAGAGTTGGGGCTGTTCAGCCTGGAGAAAAGGCGGCTCCGGAAAGATCTTATAGCTGCCTTCCAGTTCCTAAAGGGGGCCTACAGGAAAGAGGGGGAGAAACTCTTCAGCAGTGTCTGTTGCGATAAGATGAGGTGTAGTGGTTTTTTGCTTCATTTTATGATGAAACGAGCTTTCAAGAAGAATTTGGATTATTTTCTCCCTTTCTTAAAAAATTGTACTGCTATGTTGCCCCATAGAATGATGTCATCAGTGTATCTGCAGGTGTATTGCAGAGCTTCACCCTTTTGCAGCGCAGTCTGGATCAGTCCATGGCAAATGGTGGGACTGTGTTTCCACTCCTGGGACAGTTGATTCCAGGTATACTGGACCCCTTCCCAAGCGAAAGCAAGATGTCACCTGCATTCTGCAGCCAAAATGATGGAGAAAAATGCATTGGTGATATCAATGGTGGCATACCACTTGACTGCCTTTGACTCCAATTCATGCTGAAATTCTAGCATGTCTGGCAGGGCAGCACTCTGCCTATGGTGGCATGACTTCATTCAGGCCCTGATAGTCCACTTTTAGTCTCTATTCTCCACTAGATTTTCACACTGGCCATATGGGACTGTGAACAGGTGAGCGAGTCTTCCTGATTACTCCTTGGTATTCCAATTGATTAATCAGATTATGGAAGGCAATTAGGGCATCTTGGTTGGTGTAAAATTACCACTGGTGCACAGTAGTGATAGTGATCAGTACCTCTTGTTCTTCAGCTCTCAGCATCCCCACAAGAGAATGGTCCTCTGAGAGACCTGACAAGATAGACAGATATTTAATTTCCTCCATCTCCATGACCGCTATACCAAAATTCCACTGATATCCTTTTGGGTCTTTGAAATACCTTCTCCTGAGATGCCTCCTGCCTATGCCAAGAATGCATGGAGCATCTGGGCCAGTCACTATGAGGTGCTTTTGCCTCTCATTCTCAGTCAGACTCACTTTGGCCTCCAGTACGGTTAGCTGTTGAGATACCCTTGTCACTCCAGAAATACAAAAGGATTCTGCTCCTTTATAGCTTGATGGAATTAGAGTACACTGTGCTCTGGTGTCTGCTAGAGCCTTATACTCTTCTGGGTCTGATGTGTCAGACCATCGAATCCATTCTTCAAAGACAAAACCCAAAACACTACTACTACTACTACTACTGAGAGGGAAATTAACTCCATCCCAGTTGAAATCAGGACAAGTCTTAATGTCTAATGTTAATCATTACAATTTAATTTTAAGAAAGGAATAGCAGGTAAGAAAGTAATTTTCTGTAGGGAAAATAACAATTAAGAGGGAAAGCATATAATATTGCACAGAGATTTTTTTCAGTGTGTTTTTGTTTTTTTTTGTTTGTTTGTTTACCTACGTTATGGAAGGGATCTTGCCTGATCTGGATGAGATGAGCTGATGGAAAACAGAAGGCAGGGACTGTTTTTTACACATCCAATGATGAGAAATAAAATGCACGCAGTGGCATTTATTATAACAGAAAACACAAATCTACATTTCCATTCTAATAGGACACTCTTCCAAGTCCAGTGAGCTGAAACATGTACAAGACATGTTTACATCATGATGTGGCGTATCATAAATAGGAATGGATCAGAAATACCAGGCCCTGCTTTTTGAGCAATTAAAAAGCACAGTTTACCAAAGTATCTTTCCTTTAGAGTGTGATCTATTACACCTGCTCTTTGTTTTCTTCAGATACATACGTGATTCGAGAAATAGCTGAATATTGTCTCTGTTTCAGGATTAGTTTATTTACTTAGCATGGAGGAAAATGCATGGCATAAAACAATAGAAATGGTGTTTGCATATAGGCAGCTCATGCAATTTTTCTTGCATAATGAACATTCAATTGAAGCTGAAGATTCACTCACATTGAACAATACTGTTTAATTCTCATGAAAGTGGGATCAAACAATCCTACTGTGCTGGTGGGCATGTCACATCAGTTATTCTTAGTCTTGCTAAGTGGACTCATTAATTTCACAAAAAGACATCACTAACATGTTATAACTGTGAAAGCAGAACTCATATAAGTTGTCAGGACTCAGTCTGTAATATTTCCATTAAGCTGTAGAGGTGTTTGTAGTACCTTCATTCTGCTGTTAGATTAAACACAAATGCAGACAATCTGTAGTAAAAAATTAGTCTTTTAAAGAGTGAGTATCTTCAACTTTCTGTAGACCTGTTCATGGGCAGTTATCAACACAAGTTATCCTACTGAACCTACTTATGCTTTAATTACTATTAATTGGTATGGGCAGATAGAAAAGAGACTGATCTTTGATCTTATGAAGTCTTATAGTGGCAGATCTCAGAGTTGTATTTGATACTGGTGTAAACTCTTCTTTTGGCAGAAATTTTTCTTTGGCAAAATATAAAAGATATAAAGAGAGACAATTTCATACATCATGTGAAATTACCCAGGATTTTTTGTAAATTATATTTATTTACATAAACCCATTTAATTTGTTATGGTGATTTCTACAAGAAAAACTAAATACACAGAGAGATTATGGGGCTTATAACTATCACAGTAAATCACAGTTATATGATAATTAGAACAGAAAAGTTATGATGGTACCTAAACCAACAGACAGGGCTCCAGTTTTCTCTGAATTCCTTATTACTAATTGTTGACATTGTCAGCTATACTGACAATAGGGTGCACTAAAACTGACACAATTTCTGTCTGAATCAAGAAGGCTTAAATCTAGTCAAGACCTCAGAAAGTTTCCCTCTTTCAATTAAAGTCTTTTAATACCTACCATTCCACGGTCTCAGCAGAATGCATTCATGTACTACAGGGCAGACAGACAAAACCATGGCCACAGTTGCCGTAATACCCTTACTGATATTGGATGACCTTATTGTCTTCAAAGTGCATGAAAACTGCAGAACCCTACATCCTAAAACCATGCTGGATATAGTCTGTGCAAGTTCATGTCAGACCCTGAGCTTCTGAATAATTATAACTATACTTTACTTGTCTTAGCCAAATATAGTTAGTTTACATACATTCATAATAAGCTAAATGTTGAAGTACGTTCATATTTTTTTGCATGCATGCATGCATGAAACACTAGATGATCAAGATGATTTAAGCAATTAAAGCTCATATTTTATTCCAATCTTGGTTAGGTCACATTCTCACTTAGACTGAGATTATTCAGTGTTTCAAGAGGTGAGCTGCATATTTACTACCGGTAGATTGACCAATTTTTTAAAAAGTACATTTGTGGCAAATGAAAGTGATTTTTCAATGGAAGGTTCTTTTTCTAATGACATATGATTTTTATGAAACAGAAACCATATTTAGTGCACATTTTCAAGTGAAGCCTACAGCTATAGTAGGCAGACATTTCTAACATAAATATATTTGATCAGCAGACAATACTACTGGTTCAGCATTTGTAATACAAACAGAATAGATTGTTTCAGTAATATTAGAACGTTCAGGAAAAGCAAAAATAAAACTTTTAATCTGAAGTTGAATTAGTTCAGGCACAGAATATTATTCATAAATTGTTATCACTGACTATTGGTTATAAAGACAAGTAGTTTTTTCTTTTGATATTGTTATTCTAATGCCCCAGTATCTTGGAATAAATTGAAATCTAAATTTATTTTTATGTAGTAGTTGATCCGAGTGTTTTTTTCTTGCACCAAAATATTTCAACTCTAGTTTTAGACATTTTGCTGTCTCTATTGTACTCCAGATAGGGCAGAGTAATTTTACTAAACAATATTCTCCAGCCAGTGTTTATCCACCTCCTTTCCACATTCTCCATCTATGCAAGAAACAGTTGATGCTTTACAAAGTTAAAATTACCCTTCTCTCTCATTTTTTAAAAGTTGTATTATTATTTTCTATGTGGGGATTAAAGTGTAAAAACATGCACCAAAACTCACACTATCACAGAGGCCAACTACATTGATGCATTTTGTAAATGGTTTTCTGGATCCTTTGCTATTTGGCAACAGCATTCTGCACATGCCTTCTTGTTCAGGTATGCAATATAATGTGTATTCATATTTCATAAGGCATGTTTTCCACTCTTGGTGTTAGGTAAATTACCGAAAATTGTGTAGAGTAAACTGTTTCCATTTTGCAAAGGGTTTTGCATTTTCTGCATATTTCTACTTCATGTCAGGAGAGATCAAAAGAGAAAGTTTAAATACTCTGAGAAGGAAAATTCTGGAACAAATTCCTACATTGTTAGAAGCTATTATTTTATTTTACTTTCTCCCAGGAAAATTAAAATACTTCAATTATAGTTATTTTCTTTTGTTTATCTTTATACATACTGAAATATGACTATTTAGGAAAAAAAATAAGTTAAACTAATTAACTTAAATCTTTTATTCTGAAAACAGTGAAACAAGATGTGAAGGCCATTATCAGAAGTTTTCGGTCCAGTCTGGCTTACACTGAACAAAAATATATGCCTTATTTCTAACCTTACTCATTTTCCCTGTGATTTGTTATGATTTTTCTTCTGGCAAGCTAAGAGGCCATCTGCTACCAGATTTTTGTACTTTAATAACTATGAATCTTCAGTTAATAAATGAAAGATATTAAATTTTTTCATTTTATACTAAAACTATCTTAAAAACAATGGAACCTCATGTTTTTATTTATGTTTTTCATCTGTATTTTTTTTAAAAAAAACACACAACCCCCCAAAAAACCTACCCACAGCCTTAATAAATTACATACCTCATTTTCCAGTTTAATACTTCTGAATTCAAGGTATCTGACCTTCCTAATATAGGGAAAAATAAGAAATTTATTTTATATGGGTTTTTTTGTGTACATTGAAAGACCAAAGCGCATTTCCTTACAGTTCGTTCTGTTCCATTTAAGGTGCTTTCTTTTCTTTAGCACTAAATGTAAAGCTATTTAAAAGAATGTTTAAGGTATTTAAACATTAAATAAGGTGCTATCTGCTTAATTTACTTTGCACTAACCTTTATTGTCTCTCAGATATTTGAGATGATACAACATTTGTTTACAGGCAACATTGTGGGAGGAAAATGTAGAATGTTTGTAATGTAATCAAAATTTCTGCAGCTATCTTGAAGTGCCATCCGTATGGAGCAGAAAAATCCATTAAATAGAAGAGACAAATAAATAAAACCATAGCATTTTGAGCAACAAATATGGGAAGTGCTAGTATAGTTCTTGACCTATTTGCAAGGGAAAGAGCTCCATCTGTATGTTGGACTACATAGATTAAAGGAAATGCCTCCTTAATGGTAAGTATGTGTTTATTTTGCCAAGTATTGTCATAAAACACAATGGAAAAGAGGAAGGAACACTAAAGACAATCAAGATCATCTGCTTAGTGGTGTGAGATAGAAGTTAAGCTGAAAGGCTTGTCATTTTGGGAAAGAGAGTGGCTAGAAAGACAAGTTTTATGTCTGCATTTTGCTGTCAAATATACCTCTTGACAGCAGATTCTTCTGTTACAAATAGTCAAATTGAAGTTTTTGTTTTATAGATGATCAGTGTGAAAACTCATTCTTAAAATGGTCTTTCAGGTGTAATATTTCTTATTCTGTACAAGCAGAATTCAATCTAAAAATTTGTTATAAAAAGAATAACTCTACTTTTAGAAGAGTGTAAAATTCTAACCCCCCCCACCAAATCTCATATGAAGCATTTGGGAATGTTTCTGAAATATCTTGCTTGTTAGTTCAATATTTCCTTGGTTTATTTTTGGCTTTCTGGGCTTGTTAAAGTAAATGATCTCGCAAGAGAATTATTGTTAATGAATGCATAACTACATCATTATTTTTTTCAGCCTATCCTTTCCCAAAATCAAGGTATCATTATCTGGAAGATTTATAGTACTGCCAATATTGTTTAGTACTTTGAATACCATGAAAAGTAATTCAATATTTAGCTACATTTTTTTTTCCTTTATATTCATTTTCCTCAGTGCTGGCGCAATTTGCAGACTCCCTGAATTTAGAATGACCAATTAATCTTAGAAAGTTACTGTATACAGTACCCACACAAAATGTAGTTTTAATCAATTAAGTACTCTGTTTCCTGGCTTTATAACCAAATTATTTAGTGCACAGGGTACAATCGAAGGCAGAAGGAAGTATAGATTTCAGTCATCTTTGTTTCTCTTAGACTGGTATTTCAAATAGCGACCTTTCTACTGCTAACACATCAATAATAAAAAATTGTTAACACTTGAAACCAAAATAAAACCATACTGATCTAAATTTTTAATAGCTTCACAATAGGATGTAGTACTGTTACATTTTGGGATGTCACATGCTTTTCCCTACCAAACTAGTATGGATTATAGTAGCTAATCTTCATAAAATTTGTATGCAGACTAATGCCATGTTTATGTCTAGATTCTTAAATTAATTCGTATTAATGACTCGGTTCATTGAACAAAGAGTAAGCCAGTATGTAAATATTTCATTTGAGCTGTAAAAAAAAAAAAAAAAAAATTCTAACATACAGAAACAGATTTTGGATTTTGTTAGTACCTTTGGAAGGACAGATTTTTTTCAAACCAGTACATTTCTGGTGTGAGAGATATATCTTAGGTACTGGGGATAGAAATATTTTTTATTATATATTTTTTAAAATAATGAAGTATTATTATTTGGGGGCATGGTATGGAGGTTAAAGTGAAATAATAATTAAAACCTCAATATTACTCTTATGGCATCTTTATCTAAAAGAGACACTGTAATTTAGTTCATCTGACCAAATGGGGCAGAATCTCCACCAATTCCTTAGTGATTCCTGAAGAATATATATACAGGTGACTCCAGAGAATTCAAAACTATGTTAATAGTCATAAGACTACCATTTTTTTTTTCAAACTACCAGTTAGCTGTGCAAGAGAAAAATGAAAGTTATGAAGCTGAAAACAAAATAATTGTTTTCCATCCTTTTCTGTAGATAAACTGTAGGCCATTGCATTCATTTATTCTACATTGTAATCTGTACTATGAGAAATCTCAGAGCACAGCTTAGCAGGTATCTTTTTCGGAGGGTGTTATGTCTATGTTTTGTTATGATATGTCATTATGGCTAAGAAAGTACGGAATACTGAGTGAAATTCAAAGCTGTATGTACAAAGTTGGCATTTTCAACTTTTTAAAAATGAAAACACTTAAAGCAAGACTGGTTAGGAAGAGAAAAACTAGATCCAACAAGTGATGATATCCATGTGATTTTTATATGGAATGCAACAAAGAGAAAAACTAGATCCAACAAGTGATGATATCCATGTGATTTTTATATGGAACGCAACAACATCTATTTAAATTTTTCGACCTTTCTGAAGCAATTCAATAATTCAAGTTAGTCTACTTTTTGTGCTTGGAACATAAAGGCATTATTTTACACATCTTATCTTGGTTTTCAATAGCCGTATTTTGAGAATATCATGCATTACTGATGCCATAGTCTATTTCTTCATTTGCAAATATTTAGTTGCAGTTTATCTTTAACTAAGTATATGGTCAGGATTGTTTAACTTCCAAAGACATCAGATAAACTTGGAAATCCCTAAGCTTCTGTTTTCACTGTGGACGAGCTGATACTTTCCAAGGAAATTTTCAGGATTCTTGTAATTTACTGTATTTTCAGTACTTATCAAAGAAATGGGAAAGCAGGAAATTCTTAACAGTAATAAAACCACTCACCAGGACAATGGCAATATGGAGAAACACACAAAAATTGAAAAACTGTTATTTTTCTGGAGTGTCTGTAAGGAAGTTTTCAGTTTCAGCAACATCAGTTTGATTACAATCCAACTAGATTTGAATGGAAGATAAATGATCCCCTGGACTATTTGTTTTCATCATGAATTACTGGAAAACAGTAACTCCTGCTAAACACCAGAGATCCATTAGGAATGTATCCAACTGGACTGAGCTACTGAGCTGACTTCGTACTGCAAGGATATCTGTGCATGACACACCTCTGTCCCACAAATACGATACTCATGGATTTTGTCAGACTTTACAGAAAAAGGCTTTACAATTGTTTGATCTGAATGGTGGAAGGAGGGAGTGATCTACAGAGAGAAAGGAACTATGTAGAACATGGTAGAACAGAAAAGAGGAAACTGTCAGATCATGTAAATTTTTGCTTCCATCTGACTAGCTAGGACTCAGAGAAGGCAAAGCCACTGGAAAAAATTTATACTGCTGCTGCTGTAACTGTTTTAATATCAAGTTTTCTGATGTCCAACAGCTCCAAGAACAGAGATAAGTGGAGTACGCGCAGGTAATGATAGGAAAAAAAAGAATCAACAACAGAAATCAAAAGGCATGCAATGAAGTAGGGAAATTTGGGAGGAAAGAAGAAAAAATTAACCAAGAGAGTATGGGATCCAATTTTAAAAAAGCATCTCTGAAAACATGTGACTGAATGGATTTCAAGTTTGTAAATAATTAACATCATTTGAAAATTGGATGTAGACTCTGAAGCCAGTTCACTGTAAACTTATATCACAAATATATGCCATATATTTACAAAATATAAAAGGATTCACAAATAAATTGACGTTCCTAACTAACAAAAATAATAAAGCTACCTTGATTTTGAAGTCTTTAGCGAGAGTTCCTCTATATTAACTGAAATAATGGTATTTAGGCTATAAATAAAACTACTACATTAACGTATCATATGTAAATTAATCTAAATCTTTATAGACTTTTACCCATTTAAAAATCCAATTTACCTGTGTGCTTTACAGCTGCTACAGCAAACTGCAAGTTTCACAAGTAATAGCTGTGTGAATTTCTCTCTTGCATCCACTGAACAGTACAGCAGCCAACTCTGAACTCAAGATTCAGCTCTGTTAATGGAGCCACTTTTCCTGCTCCTAATCTATGCAGTGTGATGGATTTGTTACAGTAATTTAGATACTTGGAGGATAACACACTGTAGTATTACTTGAATCTCCACACTTCTTTTCTGTTCTTGGCACACGATTTATGCTAGGAACCATGAGGCTGTCCTTAAAAAGCAGAATAACAACTGTCTTTTTTTGTTGTCCATATCATTGATCTTCCCTAACACGACACTTTTTAGTCCATTTTATACTGTTCTGTGATTTACTCTGTTGTTGAAAAGCTGAAAGAACAATGCAATACTTAATCAGCTGGGGATCTATCTTATCACTACAACAATCATGTCTCACTGCTTGGTCCACCTGAGTAATTTGCACTGCATTCTTTTATTTCATTATATAGTCAGAAAGTCATTCCACAAATATATCTTTACCATATATCACTGCCATAATCTTTTTGCTTGTTTAGTTGCATTCTTCTACAAGACTTTGTGCCAACCAAAACCACTCTGAGATAAAGGCAATATTGTAAGTATTGACTGAGTTACATTGGTTAACATAGATAAGTGCTTTCCTTTAGTTGTAGTAAAACGGTTTGTTCTATCATCGCTTGTATGCTTTCTATGTAAAAAAAACCCCACCATAGTGACAGAGTAACAAAAAGTGAAACTTGACAGTGGCAAAAGAAAGCATTTAGTTTTGTATTGGTTGATGTTCTGTTGGTAATAAAACAGCTGGGCACATCAGTAATTTTCTAATAATGGCACATTTGTGCAGCTAATATATTTTCATATTATATATGAATATATTACATGTATTTTCAACTCCTTAACTAAGTTAAATGCTACTCTTGTTACAATTACAGTCTTTAATGTATGTGACATTTGTTGAGGTTTTTTAAAACCTGATGTTTAAACAGATGAGTAGTACAAGATCCTTAGAAGAAGGCAATATGGTATCATCAATACATCCTTGATTTTTTATATTCCTTTATGAGAGGCAAGACAGAAACGGCTACAAAGTAACAGATAGATTCATACATAATGCATTTGAATGAATATTATTGATGCATATAAAGATGCAAAGTGATTGCTAGGAAATAGGTGACTGTCTGAAGGATCAGGAAACCCATGTTTACAGAGATTCAAGGCCGCTACTGGCCTGCGTTGCAACTTGAAAGTTGCTTTTCTTCTCTTCCCTTCATTATCTCTTGTCACTTGGGCAAGCTTCAGCTGCCTAAGTAAAAGTCATTTGAGACTCTCTAGAGTGTTCCTCTCAGCTTCCAAAAGGACATGGTTTGATAAGATCTGGGCAAAATCTGTCAGTTCCATGCTGATATCTTAGATACATCAACATGTCGTAATGGCATCTGTGTTAAGGCAATGGCACTAAGCCTTGGTTTTCTTTGAAAATCCTGAGTACTGCTACAGCAATAGCTGTAATACATAACAAATGACAGGACATATTCAACAGTCATTCTGGTAAGAGACAGTAAAAAGCATAAGGCTACAGAAAGTTTCTTAATAACTTAAAAGTAGTTTATTTTAATACATGTTTGTGCAAAGTAGCTTCCTTTTATCTAATAATGACATTTACAGTCTGAGAAACATAGACAAAAGAAGGGGCATTAAGTCTCTTCTTAGTACACAGAAAACAAATAACCTCCAGAAATCAAAGTTTTCTGCTCTAGTGGTTTGACAGAAGAGAAGAAACCAGGATTTTGTGTACATGAAGGAGTCTTTTTTTCCTGTGATTAATTTGTTCCATGGAATAAAATCAGAAAAAATCTTTCTCTTTTTGAAGTCAGACTTTTAAATTTTTTTTAAGTCAGACTTACTAAATATTTAGTAAGTTGTCTAACTTGGAAACTGTATTTCTTTTTAAACAAATATCCTGCCATGTGTGTCCTCACCAGAACCTTATTATTCCAGTATTGCTCTTTTTTCCTTAGGGCAGGGTTTTATTCACAAGCTGTTGGTCCTTTTATCAAACATAAACTGTTACCATTCTCTCACTGTGTGTTTGGAACAACCTTTTTTTTTTTTTTTTTTTTTTTCCCCTATTATTGATTCTCCTGTATCTAAAGCCATTGATGTCTTCATCCAAAGAATTTATCACAGAGAAAAGCTATTATATATCAATACAGACTTGCTTCCTTTTTCTTGCCAGATCAAGTATGTGGCCTTTAAGGCTGGAAAAATCACAAAGCAAAGCTGAACAGTTTTGCCAGCCTGAAGACTTACAAGGTGATGCTTCTGATCTGGGAAAAGACACAGAAGCACATCCGTTAGTATTTTATATATCATTAGAGTATTTTTAACTGAGTACATTTTAAAATTATTTGGAATGTACATATTATCTTTTTGTCCAGTATTCTATGTGCATCAGAAAACCTTGGGGGAAAAAATAAAAAAGACATTTCATTCTGACAGTACACAAAGACAGACTCAATGATCCTTCCAAAAGCATTTATAAGTGTTTTCTTTGAAAAAGAAACTGTATCAGACGATCAGATCAGAGCTGTATTTTCCTTTTCCATATCTCTGAGTTGTGATCTTAAATAAATACCAAATGAAAATAAAATCTTTCAATACAGAGGCACTTGAAGATTATCTGTTTCGGGGACAACCATAGTGCAGTGCTTATGGTCTATCTCAAACTATTGTAAAGGTAGTTCAGCAGCTGACTGACTTGGTTGTACAAAATGCAGTCATTGTCCTTTTTTCCAAAGCTCTGCCATCTGAGATTTGTCTACACAATCTACATATATTATTCATTACTGTTACTATTATTAATGTTACTATTATCAATGGAAATAGATCTTATTTCTTGTATATAAGGTAGTGTCTACTTGCTTCTTCACAGTACTCTACCACTCTACATATTACATATTGCCTTGCGTGTTGGTGTACAGTGTTGTATCTTGCCAGAACATCCGTCTAAAAGCTCAATAGCTATCACAATGAGAAACCTTAGTCCTCCTCTGTACATGACATAGGTAAATTTCTTTCAGCAGAGTATGTTAGAAAGAGTAAGACTATTGTGTCAAATTATTAATGCGGAAACCGGTAGGAGCTGCAATTCTAGGCATTTCAAACTAACATCTAGGAATAATCATCTATTTCAACTCCTTTTCTGCATTTAGTTATGAAATAAATTTTACTCCTGGGCTGCATTAAAAGAAGTGTGGCCAGCAGGACAAGGGAGGTGATTCTCCCCCTCTATTCCACTCTTGTGAGACTTTATCTGGAGTACTGTCTTCCCAGCATAAGGACAGACATGGACGTGCTCAGGTGGGTCCTGGGGAGGGCCACAAAGATGATCAGAGGGCTGGAGCACCTCTCTTCTGAAGAAAGGCTGAGACAGTTGGCGTCGTTTAGCCTAGAGAAGAGAAGGTTTTGAGGAGACCTTATAAAGTTTCTTCCAGTACCTAAAGGGCGCCTACAGGAAAGATGGGGAGAAACTCTTTAACGAGGCCTGTTGTGACAGAACGAGGGGTAATGGTTTTAAAATAGAAGAAGGTAGATTCAGATTAGATATCAGGAAAATCTTTTTTACAATGAGGGTGGTGGAAGACTGGAAGAGGTTTCCCAGAGAGGTGGTTGATGCCCCACATGCATTTTTACCATCCAGTTCAAATTAATGATTCCCCTAAAGGGCTATTAGGCTGATAATCCTTATTAGAAATGAGTATGAAAAGAATTTTATTAAACCAGAAAAGTCTGTTTGGTTTGATTTCATTTTACAAATCAGGATAACCTATAGTCTTTTGAAAATTCTTCGAGTAAAACCAAGGAAATTAATAATAGTAAAACCTCAAAAAAAACCCCTATTATCTCAGTGAAGAGAGAATTAATTTTGGAGGTGGAAACTCTAGATGACACTCAGATGAAAACATACATGTTGATATAAACTGGAGCTATCAACAGAAGGAAAAGAGTCCTGCTCCTGGAGCAGTCTGGAGTTGAGATAAAGTAAACAGTCAAGGTTCCTTATGTAGGAAACACAAGCTCATATTTTAACCATTGCTGATAAATGCTCTAAATATATTAGACAATACCAAACTGGGTGTAGGCCTCTTCCAGAAATTTGCATGTGATGATCAGTCTGGAGCACCTCTCCTACAAGGACAGGCTGAGACAGCCTGGAGAAGAGAAAACTCTGGGAAGACCTTACAGAAGTCTTCCAGTACCTAAAGGAGGCTTATAGGAAAGATGGGGAGAAACTCTTCAGCAGGGCCAGTTACGATAGGATAAGGAATAATGGTTTTAAAGTAAAGAGAGGTCAGACTGGATATAAGGAAAACATTTTTTACACTGAGGGTGGTGAACAATGGAACAAGTTGCCCAGAGAGGTGGTAGAAGACCCATCCCTGGAAATATTCAAGGCCAGGTTGGATGGGGCTCTGAGCAACCTGATCTAGTCAGGGATGTCCCTGCTTCTTGCAGGGGGGGTGTGACTAAATGACCTTTAAAGGTTCCTTCCAGCCCAAACTATTCTATGATTCTATGTTCCTCTGGGAACTTTTAGTTTTGCCATCTTGTAGCAATACTAATAACCACCTAGAGTAACTATTGACATCAGTGTCAGATAATCCTTATTTCACAAAGACTAAGACTTCATCTGTGTGACCATTGCTATAGAAATGTATTTAAATACTACAAATGAATTTTATATTTTCCTCATACTTAACTTTATATTAGCCTAATTATTGCAATTCCATTTCTGTAGTTTGTAAATGGTGATGCAATGTGCAAAGACAGTAGATTAAGAGATTATACAGATTTGCTTAATGATTATCTTGTTTGATTCTTCTGGAACAGTACACTGAGCTAAAATGATAATTCTTTTGTTTAACTTTGGAGACTAAATTAAGAAATTTCAAAACTAATTAATTATAGAAAATTAAAAATAAATATCATGCTAAGGTTGGATTAAGGTTTTTGTGTTTTTTTTTTTCTTTTTCATTCTGTGAAATAAAGACGTTTAGTGTAAGAACTTTTTAATGAAACATCAAAATGATTTGATCTTTGGAATTATTCAAGACCTTTTTTTAGCAAGCACTTTGAAATTTACTTGTTAAAAAAAACCTTTTACAGAAAAAAGGGGTTTTTTTTTCTGTAAAACCTGTTTTCAGAAAATTCAGAAAAGAGTTTGTAAAACACATATTTTGTTTCTTGAATATCATACCAAAGCTGGAATTTGGGCAGAAGAGGAGGCTCCAGGGAGACCTTATAGAAGTCTTCCAGTAACTAAAGGAGGCTTACAGGAAAGATGGGGAGAAACCCTTCAGCAGGGCCAGTTGTGATAGGATAAGGAATAATGGTTTTAAAGTAAAGGGAGGTCAGACTGGATATAAGGAAAACATTTTTTACACTGAGGGTGGTGAACAATGGAACAAGTTGCCCAGAGAGGTGGTAGAAGACCCATCCCTGGAAATATTCAAGGCCAGGTTGGATGGGGCTCTGAGCAATCTGATCTAGTCAGGGATGTCCCTGCTCCTTGCAGGAGGTTTGGATTAGATGACCTTTGAAGGTCCCTTCCAACTCTAACCATTCTATGATTCTACGAATATGGGCTTGTTACCTCTGTGAAAAGAAAGTCCTTCAGCCCCAGTAAAATACTCACAGTCGCAGCTCTTAGAGAGGGATTTAATATCCTCTAGGCTATGCTCAGATTTTAAAAGAGTAAATTAGTTAGTTGTAGAACTGAATGCAGTCAAGCACACAATAAGAATTAGAAATGTGACAAGAAACAGAATTCCTCAACATGATATTACAAACATATACTCTTTTTGTATATCTAGCTTGTCTAACTATGTAGACAGACAGCATTCCACAGCACTCCACGAGGACTACATATGAAGTTTGAAAGAATATTGTTTAAATAGAGTATAAAAAAACCCTAAAAATATGATGAGTTAATTTACTGTTAGTTTTTCTCCTTCCCTAATTAAAAATGCTGTGGATTAATTAAAAATTTTAGAGTATGACTAACTAAATGCTCAGTCAAAGTCATTGCAACATTCTTCAAAATTTATTTTGAAAGTAACAATTAAAAAGTTCAATGAACTGATTAAAAATAAGTAGACATGAAACCTTGCTTAAGGGACAGATGGTTTTATTGAACATTAATCTCTTATAGTATTAGTTGTTATTACGCTCTCCTTTCTTTAGATGTGTGACTATTTGCAAATTTTTCCAGCCAGTATCTATAGGATATGGAAAAGATGTTCTACTTTAATAAGTGTCAGTCTTTTGATAGGTGTCTACAACAGACAGGTGGCTTAAGGGTAAAGGATAAAACAAGACATTAGGTATTTACTTGAAGTTGCCAAGCTGTTATTCTTCATAATTTAAGTAAAGTATATGTTGTGTATTTGATAAGTTGTCAGCCTTTAATGACACCATCTCAATCAGCTTAGTAAAGTTTCCATAAATCATAGTCAGTCGAAACAGCCTGATAAATCATAGTCAGTTGAAATAGTCTGATAAAATACTGCTAAGTCCTTCCTCTACTTCTTGAACTCCTGTCTATCTAGTTAGCTAACAAAAACTAACAATTAAACAGCTCAATTTCAACATATTTACTGCACCAACTGAGGTATTCCTGTTCATCTACAGCTGTTTGAGATAGCAATATTGGTCAGCACCAAAAGGAACCAGCTGAAGTGTGAGGTAATTTGAACAAGAAAATTTACATGAATGTACTTCAGGTTTGACTTTGCCACTGGAATTTTAGTATGCAATAACAAGAGAAGGTTAAAAGGTAGCAAGTACTTCAGCTAAGAAATATCAGTTAAGGGAAAAAACAAGTATCTAGGTGACACTTACTAAGACTGTGGCTAGAAAAGGAGAAAAGCTGTAATTCTTGGCGATACAGTAGTACAATTGTTGTAATTCTGTCATTTTTGACAGATTGAAAAAATAATACTGTAAAAACTTTCAAAGTTTCAGTTTCCTAAGTTCTCAAATTAGGAAGTCTGGTTTTTAATAATAAATTAGAATCATAGAATCATAGAATGGTTAGGGTTGGAAGGGACCTTCAAAGGTCATCTAGTCCAACCCCCCTGCAAGGAGCAGGGACATCCCTGACTAGATCAGGTTGCTCAGAGCCCCATCCAACCTGGCCTTGAATGTTTCCAGGGATGGGGCATCCACCACCTCTCTGGGCAACCTGTTCCAGTGTTCTACAACTCTCATGGTGAAAAATTTTTTCCTAATGTCCAATCTAAAT
>JAAGAY010138637.1:0-17586 GCA_011801015.1 Ardeotis arabs
CACCCTCAGCAAGTTCACCGATGACACCAAGCTGTGTGGTGCCGTCGACACGCTGGAGGGGAGGGATGCCATCCAGAGGGACCTGGACAGGCTGGAGAGGTGGGCCCGTGCCAACCTCATGCAGTTCAACCAGGCCAAGTGCAAGGTCCTGCACCTGGGTCGTGGCAATTCCAGGCACAAATACAGGCTGGGCAGAAAATGGATCGAGACTAGCCCTGAGGAGAAGGACTTGGGAGTGCTGGTGGACGAGAAGCTCAACATGAGCCGGCAATGTGCCCTTGTGTCCCAGAAGGCCAACCGCATCCTGGGCTGCATCAAGAGGAGCGTGGCCAGCAGGTTGAGGGAGGTGATTCTCCCCCTCCACTCTGCCCTGGTGAGACCCCACCTGGAGTACTGTGTCCAGCTCTGGAGCCCCCAACATAAGAAGGACATGGACCAGTTTGAGAGGGTCCAGAGGAGGGCTACAAAGATGATCAGAGGGCTGGAGCACCTCTGCTGTGAGGACAGGCTGAGTGAGTTAGGGCTGTTCAGCCTGGAGAAGAGGAGGCTCTGGGGAGACCTGATAGCGGTCTTCCAGTACCTCAAGGGGGCCTACAAGAAAGATGGGGAGAGACTGTTCAGTAGGGCCTGTTGTGACAGGACTAGGGGTAATGGTTTTAAAATAGAGGGGGGTAGATTTAGATTGGATATTAGGAAAAAAAATTTTCACGATGAGAGTTGTAGAACACTGGAACAGGTTGCTCAGAGAGGTGGTGGATGCCCCATCCCTGGAAACATTCAAGGCCAGGCTGGATGAGGCTCTTAACAACCTGATCTAGTGGGGTATGTCCCTGCTCCTTGCAGGGGGGTTGGACTAGATGACCTTTGAAGGTCCCTTCCAACTCTAACCATTCTACGATTCTATGATTCTATGATATCATAATCGTCCTCTCTAGCTTTCTAATTCAAAATAGATTGTAAGAAAGTGACTTAAAGGGACTTTACATTGACTCAACTCAAATAATCTAATTATACTAATGTGTTCAGGGTAAGTATGGTTTTCTTCTATAGATTAAGCCTAAGTACCATTTCTAATTATGGAAACTCTGATCAATAAAATATCTGTCTATCCATGTTCAGATTTATATTTTAAATTTATATAAAAAATTGATGTTTGTCTCTTTTCCACTCCAATGACAGCAAAATTTTCCGAAAGTTTAAGGTGATCAGGTGATAGACTTCCATTACATCGTTTGAGATGTGTATCTTTCAAAACCCACATCACCCTCTCTGCATTTCAAAGCATTGTACTTTTTTCTCATTTGTATTCAAGCAACTGCTTTATTTGATTTTTAGCTCTGCTTCTGTTTGGTAATATATAAGTAGTATAGTACTAATTAAAGCTTTGATAGTGATATATTTTCAGTCACAATTTGTGGCCTTTTGGCATATGTCAGAATTAACAGAAAATCTCACTGTAAACAATCACCCTCTGAATGAATTTATTGTTTGAAAAAGAACAACTTTGGCAAGATTGTTAAGCAGAGGAAAAATAAATGTGTTGGATGAAAATACAAACATATGTTGCTGTAAACTCACAGCCAATGGTATTTAAATCCTATTTAAATTTGATTAAGACAAAATTTCCCATAAGAGTAAAGAAGGAGAAAGAAGCAATTGGAATGAGTAAACACAAAAATGTCAGAAAAAGTTCTTTATAGTTTCTGTTTGCAGTGGCATGTGATTGCCTTCTGCACTGTGTGGTGTTGGCTATATAATTATGCTGCATGAATAGTGAGGTCTAATTGCAGCAGATGAAGTTGATTATTTATATGCCTCGGTGCTGAAGACATTTGATTTGTACAAGCCTACAGCACAGAGGCACATACAAATCAAATAGCTTTGTCAAGTGTTGTAGCATGCTTCTGAATTCGTTCAGCAGAGAAATATTTCCAGTGCATTTAACACTAGTAATAATGGAACAGTACCTCCTTGCTATTTCTCCAAGTTTATTGTGGGACTTGCTCCTTATTAGACTTTTATTCATCTTGTTTTTATTCCATGAGTCACATGGGGGATAAAAATAGAACAGTCTAGACAGTTCAAGAGAGGTAATTGACATGCACACAGTTTTGCTACTCAAATACTGTTTAACATGAATGTGCCAAAATCAGGAACAATAACCTTGGAAACTGGCTGAAGCTAGGAAACTTATGCTAATAGAGATCATAAAACTTTCTTGAACACATGACATGAACTGTGCAGATTTTGGTCTCTTTCTATTTCTACTTACATAGGGGTCACTATATGTTACAGCTCAGTGGATGAAAAATGCATGGAAGACAGGTATTATGGGACAAGATACAGTCAACTATATGCACTGAGAACAGCAGAAAGAAAAAAAAAAACAACCCAGAAGATAGGAGATCTAAGATTTGACAGGCTGAAGGTTTTTGCTTTGAAAAAAAATCTTAGATGAGAGATTGTTTCTATCAACAGTTATGCAGAACAGTTGTTGTAATTTTCCAAAAGTCTTGTTTCTTTGGGTATGTTTTTTCTGGCACAAACTATACTTTAAGTTAGTATTTTTAATAGTGTTTGACTTGTAATGGAGAAAGATATGCAGTTTAATAAACTGCTATATTACAGGTAGGAAGACTTGTTGAGTATACTGCTTTTCATAGAAAAAAAAATCGTTTTTTGGTCCCTTTCTGGATAATCCGATGTCCTTGGAAGAGTATTTTTAATTCAATTGAGTTTCTAGCCCTGTACATTCAAAGTTGCTTACAAAGAACCGTATCTGTAACTGTGATCAGTTACTCCTAATATGTCTTTTTTTCATAATATTGAAATATAGGTTACTGTTTTCCTTCTGTAGAATTCTTATAATTGTTTTCGAGCTTTAACTTATGATAATTTGACAAAAATGGATTCCAACTCACATGCACATATACACAGCCATATGTTGCAGAGGTGAAAATGCACTTGCAAGTAAAGTATAAGAAGGCTGTAATTGTCTACTAAAGTAATTCGTCTGGTTGCATATGTATCACATGAATGTCATTTAAATATGCTTTATAAATGTTAAGATCCTTTTTTCTAATTCATTAGGAAAAGATTAGGTCAGAGTTGCTTGTGGCTTGCAGAACCAACGCTTGAGCATAACAGTTATTAAGCAGACAATTGCAGAGGCAGAGTCATAAAGCAGGGTGCATTTACCTGCCTAGTTCTTGTTTCATGTATCATATGTTTGAATATACCTCTGCAAAAGTTATTTAAGGGAGACAAATGCACTTAAGCAAGGTAATTCCCTTACTTAAATAAAACCAGATGAAATAAATATATTGTTTACTAGCTAGAGTATCCAAGTCGGGGAATTGGCTATTACTATATCTGCATTTCGGAATAATTATATATATTGAGTTTGAAAAAAAATTTTATTACAGATAGCTGGATTTTTTAAGCTGCCAAAGTCATTGCTGCCTATCTACCTGTTCACGACGTGGTTATTTAAATAAGGTGATTTGTTTGTGGGAGCTTGTCTGCGATTGTGGCATCACATTATCCAATTTTTCTTCTATGTTCAGGGTATAATTCTTTTTACCTTTACGTAGTTTAAAAAAAGAAAAAGTGTACCTGTTTGTACTGAAATGGTTTAATCATGGACTGTCTGAAGTTAGGGCTCTTCATGGGTCACCAGATGACTTATGTTAAATGTATCTAAATATCTAGAAAATGGTTTAATGGTTTAATTTTAGCTAGCTGAGATACGGACTCTTGTTCCTTATTTTTACAACCCAAATTAGCTTAAATGAAGGAGACTTGATAGTGTAGGATAGCTTGGGTAAGAAGAGGGCTCAGGAGGTGCCTAGTCCAACTTCCTGCTTAAAGGAGGGGCTGTTCTGAGATCAGACATAGTTTCTTGGAGCTTTGGCCAGCTAGGTCTGGAAAACTTCAAAGGACAGAGCCTGCACAAACTCTGGGCAAGCTAGTCCCACACTTGGCTGTTCTTTTGGTGAAAATAGTCTCATCCATTCTGAGCCGCTCTTCTTTCAACTAATGCCTCTCATGCCCTGCCCCACTGTGAAGAGCCTGGCCCTGTCTCAATGGCCTCACAGCTGGAGCTGCCTCCTCCTCAGGCTGAACCAGCCCTGTCCCTCAGCCTCTTCTCACAGGGCAGGTGCTCCAGCCTTGACCTCTCTGAGGTCCCTTTTCTGAACTTGCTTCATTTTATCGATATCTTCCCTGTGTCGGGAGGTCCCAACATTAGATTACCTATGTGTAGTCTAATCTATATGTTGTCTAATGAGTAGAGATAAATAATCACTTAACTAATATTGTGTTAGTATAGCCCAGGGTGCTGCTGTTAGCATCTTTGCTGCTAGGGTATGCTGCTGGCTCACACTCAGGGGTTGTGAGCTGCCTGCCCGATGCTCCGAGGGCCTTTCCAGCACAGCTAATCCCCAGCCTGCATTGTTGCAAGGACTCTAGATTCTAGGGGGGTGAGGTGGTAGGTGGAGAAAAATTGGTGTGAGGGCTTTGAGGACCCAGCCACTTCATGTGCTTTCCAGGTGTTGTAAAAACAAAAAGTGGAAGTTTTGAGATGGCAGGGAGAAAATTTTGAGGGGTATTTTTTGGTGGCATGTTGGAGAAGGGGATAAGAAGTTTGAATAGATTAATAGTAATGGGTGTTTGACATTAATAGTATTACCTGTGCCATGTTATAACATGCAGCTTTCTGCTTTGGAACAATTATGACATGACTTCTTTTCTTCTTTTGTACATGGTCCAGAGAACATAAAAGTATTAGCAAAATAAGTGACATGATTGCCTAGATCTAGTAGAGGGTCCCAAGACTGTACTGTATTAGGAGAGTGTTTCCAGGGATATAAGCATCTTTTGTAACCAGTGTTTCTAGATGTGTTTCCTTGTAACTGTCGGTGTTCGTTCCAAAATTGATAAATATCTCCATTTGTAAATGCTCTTTCAAAAACAATAAAAATTGTTGTCTCCTTTCTCAGCCCACTTACTGATCTAAGTACATGATACTCTGTGAATCAGTAGGTGAAATTCCCTTTCTCCCCTGCTAGATACAAATTTCCTGTTGGTGCTCATGTTGCCTTGAATTTTTATATCTCTTTATTTTCAAAATGGTGATTAATCGACCTACAGATTTTAATATTCAAAGCTGCATGACTTTTTCTCATTATGCAATCAGTACAATTAATGAATGACAGCTCTGCACCACCAGGAGACCTAGCTGAATATCAAAGGGACTATACAAACAGGTTATTTGTGGGTTACTGTCAGGATGGATTTAATTTTATGGCACAGAGTATTTCTTCTAGTATAGAAAAATGTTTAGTGAATATCCTTGTGTTAATGAAAACTGTTAGATTTATGCTACTTCATATTTGGCATCACTTCAAAACGTCACTGCTGCACTTTGTTAATTTACTTTTGAATTCATTTCAGCATATAATAACAAGAAGGGACAAATTAGGGAAACTTGAAATCTTGAAGAGTGAAACTGATGGCTCGTAGAAACAGCGTATTGGTGTGGATTAGGCTATGGATCCGGTATATTCAGTGGAAATACTTCGTTTGTCTCCTGTGGTATTTGCAGCAAGCCTTAAATTGAGATATACAGTTCACAGTTCCATCCCTCTTTAGCTGAATCCGGGGCTGATTTCCAGACGGATGGAAATGATCATTTTCCTTAGCTTGTCTCTAGCAGCTTCAAGTTAAGGTCCACAGTTCGTGAAAAATGAATGTGAATGGTGCTTGCATGTTCACATATATAGTTCAAAATGCATGACCATAGATACAGTAGAAATCCTATACTGAGCACAGCTGAAATTAACCTTATGTAGTATCATCATTATTTTGCCTTCTGCCACATGACAGAAGGTAACAGTCTGTTCCCCTGTGTTGGAGCCATTACTCACCACAGATGTACATAGATGAAGGGTGATGTGATATAAGACGCCAGCTCCAGATGGAAGCCAAATTGATCATCAGATTTATCAGAGCCTGCATGGTGTCAGCTGAGTTTGCTACTCTGACTGTGAGTTACATTAACATTTTCTGATGATAACAGTGGTATAATGGTGACATCAGAAATGTGGTCTAACAGGTAAACCTGTAGAAGTACTATTCAGGTTACCTTGGGAATATTTTGGTATAATAAAAGGCAGCCTGTAAAGATGAAGAGGAGATATTTCTTAGGGTAGTCTGGAAAGAAAGGAGAAATCTCAAGGAACGGCTCAGCAATCACTATGCTTGTAGTGCTCTCTGTGGGAGTTAGCTGATTAAAAACAAGAGAACACAACTATCCTTGCATCTCTGCCATACTCTAAACTAAAAACTAACAAAATAACAAAGTGGACCTTTTTTATGGGATAAGAACATACTTCCTCTGCACAGAAGCAGATGTCCTCGCTGGTGTAACAAGAATAAATTAGACACTATGTAAAACTCTAAACAAAATTAATTGCTACTAGGAGATTTAAGATTATTTATGCTGGAAGAGATTACATTAAAAGTTAATTTCATGGGAGGGACATGTGGAGCTGTTGGGGTGTGGAGCAGTGTGAGTGATTTTAAGGAGTGGGAATGACTAGAAGAGATAGGAAATAAAGAGATAATTATACAAAAAGTGAAAATAATAGTATTCCTACAGTCATGTACTTTGTGGTCACTAAAATCAGTTTTTAAATTTAGTTATGACTGGGAACCAAATACAAGCTAATATTTGAATACTAGTAGTACTCATCTGTCAAGAAAACCCTCAACCATTTAGTATCTTGGGAGTAAAGTATACCTAACCTCAGAGACCTTAGAAGTGCTCTCATCCTGCTATAATGCAGTATGAAATAGCATATCATTAGATAGAAGCAAGGAACTACGATCACTTCCATTTTTTAAGTTCCTTTTGCAACACAATGTTATATATATATATATATTAATATCACATATTCCCTTAAACCTTACTAATCTTTTACATAAAGGCCCCAGTCTTAAAAAATTGATGTCAAACTTAAAGTTTCTTGTTTCTGTTAATCACTGAGGGATTCCATTTTGCCAGGATTCCACTCAGAGTGATGAAAATAAGTTGTGACTGTGAGTTTGGAGTCTGAGAACTAATCTCCCACTGCATCTCAGCAAACAAAAACTATAGCAAATCTCTGCTACAGCTAGAGCTATGACAACATTGTGTATAGGTTTTCTTTTTTATCTTTTTCTTATTTTTTTTTTAAAATGTTTGTTCACTGAACTAAAAAATTGGAAAAATCAGTTCAGGTCAAGTCAAATCAGAATATATCAATGAAATGAGCACGTTTATTTAGGCCAATTAAGTGTTTTCTATAATCTAACATGAAACTTCAAATTTTCAAATTATTTAACCCTCTTAAGAATTTTTATTCTTTTAAATTAATTTTTAAAATGAAAAGAGCCATTTTAAAATACTGATTTTAAGATTTTCTTTATGAAAAGTATCATAACATGAATTTTGGACATCCATGACTGACACCTTTCCCTTGTCCTTAGTGCAAGCTGCTGTAGAATTCGAACAGATTATTTTTTCCCTGTTGCAAACTGGTCTTTCTCTATGGAAAAAAAAAAAAAGCTTAGACCTACAGCTTGATCCAACGTAAAACTTGGTGATTGAAATTCAGTGGTCCTTCTTTGGGAAAGAGAACATCCTGATCTCCTTACGTAGCTATTCCATTGCTAGTCAATATAAAACACAGAAATAATCTAAAAGATTGCAACACAGAACATTTTCTTCCTAGAATAGAAGGGATTAGGGATCCTCCTCTTCAACCAGAAAACCTCATGGCCTGGTGACTAAGTATGTTTCTTGGTGTTTAGGAGTCTGGCCAGCTTTTCAAATAAGTGATCTGGATCTTCTGCTTTTACTTTCAGCACCATTTTAAAGTAAGACTGAACTGGGCTCCGGGTTTTAAAGAAACTTATATAATCACCTCCACTTTACAGAGTTTTAAGAGGGCTTTTGTCCCTCTGACTCAGGGCTGTGCAGGCTGTGTGGATAGGGGCAGGGTCTCCCCCAGAGCCGACTCTATGCCTGGCTCCAGTGACTAGGCTAGCAGTCTAGTGGGTCCTTCCTCAGGCAAAGATTGTTTTATATCCAGTCCTGGCACATGAACATTTTTTCAAGAATGCTGTGAAGAATGTTTGTCACTGAACACTAGTTTCTAGATTCCACCCAAAAGGCCAAACAATTAAATGCACAGAAGACTGAATGCAGTCCTGAACTTCTAGGTGCAATCATCTACTGGGTCTAACTGCTCGTCTTCAGTTGTTCACTTTGCAAATTGTCAGTCACTTATGAGATAGAAAATATGATAATTAAGACAAAATATAAAAACTTCTGCCAGTCTCGATAAAGAACAAAACATTCTGTCTCATGTCTCCTGTTGTGAAATACTAGTGGTAGGAGATACTGTAGGAATGGTGTTTTGTCCAGCCCTTCTGTTTCCTTAGTAATCTGTACATAAAATCAGCACCATTTTGCTGTACATGAAATCAGAACCATTTTTCTAAGTTTCACATGATCTTTTAAATTGAAAAAAAAAAAATCATTGTTTCCGGCCTTTCACTTATTTCTGAAATATCTCTAGGAAAAAAATAAAAAAAAACCAATGTGTCATAATTTATAATTTCAGAAGTTGCTTGATTTTGCCACCCTTGTTATAAAATTAAGAACTCCTTCTACAAAATGTTCCCTGCAGAACATAGTTAGTAAATTAATTGTTTACAGAAGAAAAGCACACAATCTGAGGTTATAAACAAATTTAATTTAATTAATCAGTAGAAGAGGAAAATACTGAAATATTAAGTATAATTTTCCTATCTCTGCCCACCCAGACTCAACAGTGAAGTTTTAGAACCAGTTTGCTCAGTTCTATGTGGTGTGGCTTTTTCTTTCTCAGTACTACATGTGCAGAGAATACATGTTCTCTAGCAAATGAACCTTAGAAAATAAGTAATACATTTTATTTTAAAAACAAAGAACAAAATCATCTATTGTGGATATTTATGAATTCCATATGGTTCCTGTTATTTTTTTGTACAAGACAGTAGAATTAGGAGAAGTTACAAATTTTGTCAGTCTGGCCTTCAGAGGTCCTTGGAGTTAATGACTTGTCTGCAATACAAAAATACAACATGAAGACAAGAGGTTGTGGTATAATGTAGATGAGGACAAACTATTCGAGACAAATGGTTATCAGGGGAGTAGTGCTAAGAAGGAAGGTAACTGTTAATGTTATAAAACATATCACTATACAGGACTGTTACTAACCAGATCAAACTATTCCAGCAGAGGCCATTTTCCATCTTTCTGTAGCATCCGCTTATGTTAACAGGTTTATGTTGTCTTACATGTACAAATGTAGTAAGAATTGCCAACACAGTGTGGAGATGAGCTACATCATAGACGGGACTTGTTAGAAAATCCACAGGACTTGTTAGAAAATCCATGTAGGACTTAATGATCTGGAAATGGGTACAAAGAATTGGATTACTCAGGACTGGATTTACCTTAACTGCAATATTTGAGGTCTCACCTGAAAGCTTCCAAAATTCAGACAAGTTTGATCAAGCCTTCTTGTTTGGGCATCTATGCAGTAGAGACTCTGCCTTAGAATTTATTTAAGAAGCTAAGTTCCAAACTGGCATCTGTTAGCCAAAAAAAGTGAAAAGCAGTCAGAGCTTACTGAAGAGGACATCATAATTAGCAACAATGATGGGTTTGAGAATACCTCAGGAGTAGATTATTCAGGATCTGTAAGCAGCTCTACGTTTTGGATACTATTGATCACTGTTAAACGGATACATTTTTGTGCAGTAAGTGGACAGAAGAAGAACACAGCTTTGTATTGACCTCATGTATGCATGACAGTGCTTATAGTGAATGCAAATAAATGAAAAAAAATTACTTTTTTCTTTTTTTTAAGTATGCAAAACAAACTGTGATTTCCAGTAATTCTGTTGAGGTAGAAAGGAGGAATGTACTCCATTTAGAAAGTAAAAGCTGAAGTGACAGTGCTCAGTAGCTGTCATGTCCTACAGGGTTGGTGTAGATATGTGCAATACGTGTGTTATAATGGGCAGAGCAGGTTAGTCTTCACTGGTTGCAGCATCATTGAGCCCCCAGGGAGATGTCCAACGATCAACTGTTACAAAATGTCATCTGAAAGAAGACAGAAATGCACCTTACCTGCAGAACCTGACATGCTTTTCCTGCCTGAGACATTCAGAAGAGTGTTTTAGAAAGCTTTGCAAAAAAAAAAGGAGAGCAAAAAAGCAGAGGAAAAATAACAGAAATCAAGAGGATTATCTTGTCAAACTATGCAAGGAAAGCACTGCGGGAGAATTTCCTTGTATGTGGAAAGGTTCAACTATAACTTGTTAAAATCAGGATATCAACAGGAAATACATATCACACCACACATGATTGGCAGAATACAAGGAATCTGTTAATCTGACAGTTGATCTAGTCACTTAATATTTTTGTGTCTCACTCCTGAATGTTTAAGTACTCATGGCATTGAAAGAAACGTGCAGACCTGTTTTGAAAGATTTTTTTTTTCCCCGAAAATGTACTTCCAAAGGGTGTTTGGCTATTTTTTTGACATATGTGAAAGAAGCAGGTGGTCTCCCACCAGTTTGAGTGAAGAGTTCTGTGTCATAAAATCAATGACTGTAGATTACTGCTCGTAAGAAAAACTTGTTAGAAATTTTGGCCAGAGATGCACATTTGAAAGGTCTATGGAGGCTCAGCTATATTCTTAGTCCACTGATGGTTTGGTCTTGCTAATGCAGTAATCAGCATTAAAAAGCCTGCAGTTTACCAGTGGTTCACTTGGTGAATACCTCTCTTAAAAGCTCTTTTTTTACAAACTGACCTAAGTTGTTTGTATGTTGCTTTGAAGCAATAAAGAACTTCAGGGCTAAATATAATCAGGTCAAACTGTTTGCACAATGTTGTTGTTTGTTTGCTAGAATGCTTTCTTAACCAGCTTTGAGCAGCTGAGGTTGCAATTTTTAGAGGAAACCATACGTCCATGTTCCTTTCAAGGATTACTTGACTACAGACAAGGCCCTACCAGCTTCCAGCTATCCTATCTTGTCTACAGGGTAGTGGCATCACGTAAGCATAGTGATGTCCTGTAGAGAGGATTTGTAGAAAACATGGGTTTGGTTTTTGTATGAGCTTCCTGCAAGGAGCAAGACAAGGTGTCCAAATCTGAAGGTGAAGTTCCATGGCCCCAGCAGCAAGGTCATGAAATGCTTTCAAATATTTCAACTTTCTTTTTTTGGAAAATAACTTCCATATAGAAATATCTGTAAACTTTTCTTTAAAATATTTATAAAGACTCTACTATAGTTTTTAGAAAATGTGTATTTTTCTTTCTATGAGAAGTCTGCAAAATTTACTCAGTACTCTTTTTGACAGAGGACACAGCAGAGTATTTTGAGCAGGGGTTGTTTGGTCTATCAGTGAAATGAGGAGCTCCTAGCCACCTGAAATCTGAAAGTTTAGTAAACCAAGAAAGGTACAATATGAATCCAAGTTTATATAGGCTAGGATAGACTCTGTTATGACTTTCAGTAATGATAATGATAGTGCCACAACCTACTTCCGTATCAGGAGATCCTGAGACTACTAAATACAGGAAATTGAACCGAGAAAGGCAATTAAGGAGGGAGTTTTAGAAGAAAGGTCCTCTTACCCCACGCCTTTTCATATTCCTTTATCCTTCCACTTCCAGATGTTGGAGGAAGTAGACTCAATGTATCTGGTCTGCCTCTGTTAAGCAGTTTAAAAGTCAACTGAATTTTTTATTATGATGTGTATTCAGGTCTATTTTTATTTTACCCTCTTCATGAGGCTATGTCTCTCATAATGCAGTGCAACCTTCCTTTCATCATAAAGGAGACTGTACATGTAACAGATGTAGGCTCATCAGGAACTTAACTCTAAGAGAAAAATGGGGAATTTAGGCTTCTGTAAGGCAGCATACACTAAAAAAAAAGCAGCTCTGAGTTGAACTGACTTGAATTAACTTGAGTGCTTTTAACAAATAAAATAGAAGCAGCTATTTAAAAATACTTAATGTTTACAAATGTATAAATATACCATGTTTCATTGTTTTGTTTTTGTTAAAATAAATTGGTACTGAATTAGTAAACTAGAACTGGAACTTGATTACTGTATAGAATCTAACCACATCTTTGATATTTTAGGAATAGAATTTAGAGTTGCTTAGACAGATTCTGCTCACCTATTTTGGAACTTTTACAGTAAATCCATTAAAAACTGATAAGAAGGATTATTTTCATTGAGGGACCCTGGACTGGGGCTTTACACTTCGTAGGTTTGATGCCTGATTTTTCAAAGGGTTAATTCACAGATGTTTGTAAAATGTGTCCGTTGGGGAGCAGGAAGTTCTCAAGCTAGAGACTGTAAAAGCCCAGCGATCATGGTGAAAGAAGGGATTAATACTAAGGAATCAGCTGATAAATAGTGCTCAGTGATTTACTTACCATTGTGCAAACTATCTGAACCAGAACGTCTTGTGATTCTTCAGGAGAGACAGTTCCTGATAAGAACCAGAGACACGGAAGACAGTTCCTGATAAGAACCAGGGACTTGCCTTAAGAACTAGCTAAAACAAACCCTGTGGTTGCGCAAGAACAAAAGATTGCTGGCGGTGATGAGGAGGAGTCGCCTGCCTTCATCCCCGCAACCCCCGACGGCCACCCAGAGACACTGCATGGGCGCAGACGGGAGGAGTTTATGAAAATAACCCCTTGGGACTAATTTTAATACAAAGCGGGGATAGATCATGCATATGTATAGGCGTATTGCGAAACTTTATGTATATGTAACACTTGGTTGTATAAATTTAAAGTGAGTTGCCGCGTCAGGCACTCACGGTTTTGGTGGGACTACCCCCTCATGCCGCCCAGCGCTGAATAAACATACCTACTTTACAGTCTTACAGATTGTGGAGTCTGTTTTCCGCACATCAATGGTTTCCTAGTTTTGACTATGAGCTGCTCTTCACAACGACAGTTAATAGTTCAATGTTCATAATATGCCATTAGCTGATTAGCACAAATATCTCTTCTGTTGACAGAGAGTGAGAATTCCTTGTATAAATTCACCTGACATAAGATTTTCCCAGACATTTGCATGAATAATACGATTCCATTATTCATAAAAAGTGAGTAATAATTTTGGACTGCAGTTCAATTTGTAGCAGCTATGTTGTTGTATGGTTGCCTACCTCTTGGCCAGGTACAATAACAGCTAAGAGGAGGTTTTTGGCTTCTGCTCGTTTTTAGCATGCATTATCAAGGCCATTATAGGGAGGTTGTTTCTCCTTCTACCATCAAGAATCTGAGCAACAGTATAACCGATGACTAATGCAAGAGGACAATTACTGGTTTCATCAGCTGTCAATTGAAGCCATATGGTCTAGAGACTAGAGAGGTGCTAAGTGATGCACTAGTAATTCAGATGCAGATGAAACCTCTTTTATGGTGTAACCTTCATGCAGGGAAATGATACTTGCTTTGCAATTAATCAACACATTCATTTGTGTGTGGCTGAATAACTTTTCTGGGCTAAAGATTAATATATTAAGTTTTTCACTGTTGGTAATAAACTAATCTTAAAATATTACTCTTTTTTTGTAGTGTGTATAGTATTTTTAAATCTGCCTATTTCTTAGTATCATAGAATATGAGAGATAGTTTAGTCTTTGTAAGTAAGTAAGAAAGAAAAATAAGAACAAATTCTAGTCAAATTAGATATCTTGGTTACCTACTGCTTTGTGAAGACACAATAGTTTGGTTTGAATGGTTTCATATTCTTTCTGCCTGACAATAAATTCCTTGATATTTACTCAGGGTAATAAGGATCCATATTGCCTTGAAGTTTACTAATTGGAAAATAGTAAGTGATGGAGAGAAAACAGAACCAGTAGTTAAGGGTGGAGTTCTCATTGACATAAGCAGTACTGGAGGAAATTTTTCATTTACTCTATTAGTCGAAAATGGTACTTAGCAACAAACTCAACTTTATTCCAACCATTTTTGTATCTTCTAATGGGAGACTTTCAGTGTGAACATTTATGTTTTGCTCATTCCCTGTGATGCGCGGATCAAACTCTACAACTCGGAGAGAGTTATAAAGCAGGCATGTTTATTCGGCGCCGGGTGCGTGGGGGATCGCTCCTCCAAAAGCACACACACCGACAGCACATTTTACCAAAAATTTATATGGTGCAGGTATACATATTCATAGGATTGCACAATACAGACATACATATGCATAAGTGAAGCGGGGTTATTAAAAAACACTTGCGTTAGCATTTCAGATCTGTCTCTGGTGGTCGTTTACTTCTGCAGGGGTCTTATCTTCCTCTAGATGAACTTTAGTCATTCACCCATGCTCTCCTTTCACTTGGTGATTTCAGCAGTTTCCCGACTTCTGAGCGGATTTGTGGTGGAACTAACATTCCGTCCTTTGCTAGACATATTAGTCCTTGACGAATACCAGTTTCTTGACAAATACCAGTCCCTGATAAGCTTAAGTGAGTTTCAAGGCAAACAGGATTGTTAGGCATTCTCTGGCAGACAGTCAGTCTCCTAAATCAAGCAATATTTAGCAGACCGTTAATTCCCTGTATCATCTGTACAGTGCCTTAATGCAGATTATTAATGCAATGGTAAATAATTCTGTCTATGTCAGTGTTGTTTTATTCTATTTGTGTTTTCCACATGCATTTAACTGTCAAAGAGTATACAGGCTTATATAGCTGGTGTGTGGGTTAGGGTAAAACAGGATAAAGAACTCTTGCTGTAGCACTGGAAACCAAAGGGGAGCCTGAGTCCTCCAGGGGAGCTCAAAGAAAAGTCTTTCCTCTGCATTTAGTAGAGAAATGGAAACTTTTTTTTCAGCTTGCTGTTGCTGAGCAGTCCCCACCCCCCTGCCCTGTCTTGTTTAAACTTTACATGCAGTGGAACATTTTTATTTCCAGTAAGGCTTCCTATCGTCTCCTCCTTTGAAAATGGGAAAGATAAATCCTCTTTGCATCATAAGGCAGAGTACATCCTCACTTCTCCCTTGGTGGAGAGCTGACTACTAATCCTGTGTTGTTCTGTACTTGTTGATTACTTATCAATCTTCACCTTACTTTGCGCGCTGAATCTATAGGGCAGCCACATCACTGACGGCTTGGAAGCTTAGTCTGCTGATGAATGTGCCTTTGGGGAAGACAGTGTGATTGCTGAGCCTGGAAAAGGCTCTGAGTGTGTCTGTGGGAGTTATGAGAAGAGAAATTAGTGAAGAGGAAAACTAAGGACCTTAATGTAACTTTAATGTGTTGTGTAGTTTCTCTGTGTAAACGCCTGGCGATCTTTTCTACATAGTGAATGCATAGTTGTGAGTTTGGCATTTGAATCATTTTCCCCTCAAGGAAGCCCTAAAGGTTAAAAACTTGAGGGGGATGGAAAATGTTTTTATTCTCTCCGATCTATTATTTAATGTTGTTTAAAGTGATACCATCCCACCAATATTAAATATCATGAAAACAAAATTGAGTATGCTCTTGAGTTTAGGATTTTTTTACCATACATTCAGGAGATGTAAATAATAAGGGGGAAAAACTAAGTAAGTTCAGCGCTGTCAACATTAAGCGTATTTTGCTTCAGGGATAAATTTTTACACCACGAAAAAAGAGTTTAATTAGGTGCATAAAAGTACCTATGTTTATGTTAAAAAAGGAAAGTCCCACCAAGATGTCTGGGAAAATAAAGAATTTAAACACATTTAATGTCTTCTTCATTCATCAAAGTGATTTCTGAAACATGAGGTAGCCCAAATTCATCTCTGGTGTAAAGCTACTGACTTTACAAAGGAGAATGAGTAAAAAAAAATGGTAAATTCAGCATATTTTTTTCATACTTGAATTTATTGTTGAGTCATTTCTAAGCTGTTATTAATAAAATGGGAAAGAGAAAAGAATTGCTTGATTGGCTGCAAACTGTTTTGATTGCTGTCTAAAACACAGCCATAGTAATTATGTACATTGCTCATCCAGGGGATTTTCATCTAGAGACAGCAAAATCAAGTCTCAAGCTTGCGTCAGGGAAAAAAATCTTTCTAGCATGAAAACTGTTTCATTTTGTGTGAGTATACTTTCTTGTAAAACTATGTATCCAGCTATGAAGTGTATTTCCTAGTTTGGAGACTGGTAGAAATAAAATTTCCATTTCATAAACACTTGTGGAAGTGAAAATTAAAAAATTTACCTGTGCCAATGTAAACATCAAAATTGTTGAAACCTCTAGTTAAGAAAACATCTGCTTATAAAGTTGTTATGTTATCATCCTGTGTGGGCAGCTAGGGTCTGGCGGCTGGAAGACACCGCGCTGTACGGGAAGATAGGGCCCCCCTCCGTGTGACCAATAACACCTAGTTTATGATGTAAGCAGACGGAAGTGATGTTGTAAACCTAAGCTATATAACACCGTGTTAGTCGCCAATAAAACGCCATTTGCTGTCCACCACGTTGGTGTCTGCGAGCTGATGGCCCAAGCGACCTGGGGTTGGTTGCCGTGCCGTTCCTGAACCAAGTCGCCACACCAATAAAGGCAACAAGTGGTGCCGAAACCTGGGAATCGTCGCCTGGACGGGTGAACAGCGGCTGGAGCGGCAGGACCAGCCCGGCGGGGGAGGTCAGGGGAGGACACTCCCGGACCAGGACCAACAAGGAGGATGGAAGCCCTTGTAAAGGTTGTATCCCAATTACATAAGCAGTGGGGTATTGATTGTAAGCCCAAAGATTTTACTCTCGCAGTTGCGAGGCTTTTGCAAATTGGGGTCATTGACCAACCGGTGGATATTCTCCACCCTGAGGTGTGGGATAAATGCACTAAAGCATTAGCCGAGGAGACGATGTCCTCGGGCTCTGGGAAAAATCTTAAGTCATGGGGGAAAGTCATACAGGCCCTACGAAAGGCCTTACAAGAGCAGGAAACCTGGAGGGCGGCAAGGGACTGTTTGTTAGCTACCCCAAAATTGGGAGTCGGGGCAGCAACGCAGACTCTGCACCCCCTGGACGGTGATGATTCTGCGGAGTCTAAGGACTCGCGGGAGGGCGACACACCCCCTCTACCCCTGAGCCCTTTGCCCCCTCAACCCCCGAACCCTGACCCGCTTACGGAGGGACAGAAGCGCGCACTACCTTTCTGGGGTGGGTTAGCTGAGGAAGCCAGGGGCGCCAAAGCCCGGGCTAGACCACCACCTTATGCGCCCCAAGATGGTGTCGAACCACAAGAAGAAGGGCGGGGCGAGAATGCTGCTGGCGGGAAAAGGGAGGAAGGGCCAGAGCTCGCAAACAAAGGAAAAGGGGAGGAGAATGAGAAAGGTGGTGGGGGCGGCCGGAAAGGGGAGAGGAATGCGAGCGAGGGGTGGAGAATCAATCAGAGAGCCAATCAGAGCGGCCATCTGAAAAAATGCCCCCATAGGGCGGACACCCCCCCCCCCCCCGGCAAAAAGGGGGG